>NMRA01000283.1:28417-282362 GCA_002633005.1 Phoronis australis | reverse complement strand
GGAATGCAACTTTCTACTGTTGATGACTGTCGATATTTGGTGTTTATTGTACATGTATGTGCTTCAAGCACGCGGCTATTAAACATCACTGTAGAAACGAAATAGTTGCTGCGACGCCACTTGCATGACAAGGCTAAAAATCGTTCACAGTCCGCCATTTTTTCACGGTGTTGTAAAGCTAACCAATGACTGCCGAGGTTACATCTACCAATGCTAAAGCGCGTGCCACTGCGTGATACCTGCGAGCTGGCTGGGCTTAGCACGCAGGGAGCCAGCGAGCATTGGCGTCCATCTTCCAACTTAGAGCAGGAATCCACTAAAAACTCATACCCCCTACTGTCACAGATTGGACATTGTGATCCTTGTTGGGTTCCCACAGCGTGATCTACGCTAAAAGCGTAGGTCACGCCTGCCAGTTTAACAGACTGAAAGCTTGTTTCCAAATTTTCCTCCAAACTTTTGAAGGTTGACGAGGGTTAGAAAGCATTATTTTGTTTCATAAAACTGGATGGGAAAGTGTTTTTTAATGTCTGTTAATAGCCCAAAAGCGAATTTGGTATCCTAAATGTGACAAAAAAATAATCTATTGCGTTAAATAAGTGCAGGATCTTCAGAATGTCTACATCAATCAAACATACAAGTTTGCGAGACATACCACTCACATGCCAGTCGGTAATATACGAGAAACTAAAAACAGATAAGCCCAACCCTTCTCAAACTCACGTACGTGAAAAGCTGATGAGCGGAACGTCCCACGCTAATAGCAAACCTATCGGCGATATAAATGGGCGTGCAAGACCCCCACTATTGTGACGCGATTCAGACCCGCAAATAGGAATAAAAACGTTCAATCACGCCACATTGTCAAACATTTCTCAGGTCTTGGGTATTTTCCCATTCAAGTAACCACGAGGGCGTTTTTAGCACAAAATAATGTGTTTGGAATAGCTCACTTGCTAGTTTCTCGTTAGTCAATGTGACGTCACCGGAAGGGGGGCAAAACCCGCCATATTGCTCTTGTTTTGCCCCGAGTCTTTGGTACACACGCTAAATTTTACTGGAGTTCTTATGATGAACTTTACGCTTAAAACGTTAACACAACTTAAGAGATGGTAGATGGATCGTGGAATAACTGTGGATGGACGATGAAAATGTGAATTTGTTATGTTGCGCGAAGCTGTGAACGGACTGAAATGGGAACTCAACCCACTCTAGGCCTGAATGCCGCAGACATACAGGGGGATAGTGTAGCCCCATAAAAAATTACTCACTTCAAAATACAGCAAATACAATCAAATGAAACATGCATATGTGCACATGGAGTTATACGTAACACAAACCCTGACTCTGGACTCAATTTAGTTTACAAATAAGTTACATATAAAGTACATATCCATGAAAACCTCGCGGTTCGCTCGAGTTTCTCTCACTGGGCGCCATTTTGAGGAAGTTGCGTGAAGTCACGCCTGTAGACGAACAAAGAGTTCAAGGGACACAAATCTTACAAATTTCACTTGATATTTTCTCATGCTATTTTGCAAGTGTCACGCGCCAGGTCACGCGCCAGGACTCGCGCTTCGATCAGTCTCGCGCTAGCCTTTGCCTCATACTCACCTGACTCAGTTGAAATACCTCGTAGTTATCGCGCGCGCGGTCAAAGTTAACAGTAACCATAAAAAGGAATTGGAATTCTTCGCCAAAGTCACCTGAATTTTCGTAGCTATGCTTCATCGAAGATAAGTTTAGATTCAGAAGGAATCACTGAAGAAAGTAAGCGCCTTTTTAGGTGATAATTTTAGATGTAGAATGTATTTTTGGCGAGGTGAAAACTTAATCAGTGAGCGGATTTCGCCTACCGCCCGTTTAAAATACACCGGACGAAATTAGTACAGAACACGATATAATGTATTGTAGTGCGAATCTGAATTTCATTTGCCATAACAGCAATGCTTGTTTGGCATTTTTCGAACTAAACGGCTAAAAACTCGAAGAAGATAATAGAATACACTCTGCTGCCGTATTGGGCAAATGGCCAAACGACGAGCTTTTGCCCCACTTCCCGTGACGTCACAGTTAAGTCTCACATAATCTCGCGTTATTGTTATTAACTTGAAAAAGGACTATTAATCGATGAGCGCCGACAATAGCCAGTTGCACTCATCGATGCTCCAGGGAAGTCTAAAGGATTAAAATTGAACAGGTCCATAGCCCGGTAATAATGTTCAAAGTACTTAGTAACTTAAGAGCTACGTAAAATCTTGGCATTCTTACCATTATCATTATTAATTTTGGCATTCAATATTGTTTGATTAGGTCAACAACGTCAAAATTACGTCATACTAAAGAATACTGAAAAGCAAAGTAGCAGCAAATTTGCTGTTGTGTTTCCCGACTGTGTTGCAAGAGGGAGACTGTGAACCTTTGTCTACCGTCGTCATAAATATTCTACGCGCTAGTTTATACAGTGCAAGTGCGACATCACTTTCTTAGCCCTTTGTGTAACTCAACAAATGACTGTAAATAGTGATATATTCGTAAATATTTATATAAGAACTCGAGGTGTTTTCCAAGCATACGCACGTGGTGTCCATCCCAACGTTGCCCTCAGATCAATCACGGACTCGAGGAAGCAAACTCGTTCTTTCAGAAATTGACAAAATTGTTTCACATACTGTCTCTTAGTACATTTCTGAAAACGCTATGGAGGTTGAGTACAAATTCATGGTGAGCAATTTTGCAATAATTACGCCGTTTTCCGAATGGCTTGCGACATTAACGTATGAAAACGTCTGTTAATGACATATTTATTCTCTATTTTCTTTTATAAGCTGTACTTCTCCGAAATTAATAATTGGCCTCACATGTACTTACATGGTTTGGTTCAAATGTACCGTATTCCGAGTGCACTATACTAGAAATTGCAGATACATTTGCCAGCTGCTTTTTTGTATAATCAATTCCTTTTTGTTCGGTGGAAAGAACATCGCCCTTTTCACCATATGTTTTTCGATGAAACAATTTACTTCAAAGTGAAAACTTAACAGTATTGCTGAATACACTTATATAATTTCAGCACTTTGCATTTCAGGCCGGGGCACTTAAACATTTATTCCACAGCTAGGACCGCTGGGATCGGTGTTTGACTCTAAAGTACTGTTCAAGTGGATCTCGAAACCTAACGACAGCGCTATCTAAGCATTCTACCAATCGAGGAATGCTAACCCAAATAAAAGTACGTGGGAAAAGGAAAGGCGATGTTCAACAACAAAAGGTTGCTTAGTACCCAGTTTCGTGAAAATCGTGCCAAAATAGCACGAGGATTGCCTTTAATATTGGATTCTTCTGAATGGTTTTCACTTTTACTGTCAGCGTTGTTGAACTCGAAATTTCTTCTATCCTAGCACTAGTAGTAACCTACTGGAATAACACGATGAACATATACCTTATGATCGAGGTAAATAATGAAGCACATATACCGACAATTTTAACTGGAATAATAAAAAACCCAGACAGTATAAGTACGATACCATGCACAGACTGAAGTTACATTGGCATCAGAAGTTAATTGTTTCTATAATTAAATCCTACTGATTCAGTTACTTGCGACCTTTGAGTCTATAAAAAAATAAGTGCAGGCGGTCTGATACACGTTGTACCAGACGTGCGCAGGCCTCACATGTGGGCCCATTGCACTGATCACCTGGAAATATTTTTATGCTTTATTAATATATGGTTAAAACCGAGCTGAGGAGCTAGAAACCTGGCTCAAGGGTTTAGCAGTGTGACCTGGTAGGACCTGAACCCACAACCTCGAGTAAAGAAAGCGGGCACTTAATCAACTAGGCCACACTGCCTCCTCACCTTTGAGTCTAGGAACGAGTTTGTCTTTTCGTTCTCCTCGTGTCTCTTTTGGACCACCACTACCAGGTATATATCGTCGTTTCTTTGATTTGCCTGACATCATTCAGATATGCCCACATTGTATTCGTTGGAAGTGCGATACCAGAAGCAGTGGAACATCGGGTGTCCCTGGAAAACACGACGGACTGTGGATTTCAGAGTCCTCAAATCAGTCATACCCTTAGATAATTTAATTGACTTCCAGCTCATCTTTGAACGCTCCTGCTACCATAACCTCTTTATCTTGAGGCGTCTACAAACACAGTTCCTCTCACTTGAAATGTGCTAGGTCTGCTTCTCAGCCAGTGCCCGAAAATTTGACCAGATTTGAGGAAGAGGTACATCACGGCCTTCCAAAAATCACCTGATTTGCCGTGTTCCTTAACTGCGCTGTTTTTTTGTTGTGTCCTTCATTGTTTCTTGTCTGTATCTGTCAAATACAATATCAATTTTATGATATCGAAATCCTGTGTTTGGCACTGTTTTCATGAATGAATCAACCAGGTTTTCGAAGGTCACATTACCATCAGGCTTCCCAAGAGCTACCAGCAATGCTTCGCCATCAATAATGAGGCAAGCGGACGTGTCATAAAGCTGAATTGTTTCAGGACAGTCGATGTGTTAACTATTAATACTTCGACAAGTGAAAATTTGTCTTGAGTGCGCAATGTGTCACTCGTTTCTGCAAGACAACATGGACAGGAAGAAGCTCGCGTTTGAGCACAGACGGCAAATCAACTGGCCGACCTGCCTCATAAGCCGTAGCTAGACAGGGAAATACATCCCTGGCTGCCTTAAGAACTATTTTCTTGTCTTTGTCTTTGGTTTGTTTCACCACATCATATAAGTTGGCAAATGTTGGGGAATTATTTTTGCGCATAGGTGCATGAATTGACATGTCTGAATTATTGCATTGCTCAATGATAACCTGTCTTGAACGAATTTCTTAATTTGTTTGTGTCCAAGTTCCTTGGCATGCAAAAGGTGTTGTTGCTAGGTCTATTGTTGCAAGGGTTTGTAGCAGCTAAGGCCTTGCGGACGAGAAGACCTTCAGTCCATGGAAAGTGTAAAGAAGGGAACTCTCGACTTTATTTTCGCACAGTTGCCTGGCTTCCGTGGCTTCGTTGTGAAACTATGTACTCCCACAGCGGTATGTTTGTTCAGCAATATGAGATCTCAGATGCAATGAGAGTATCCACCTCCATAGAGCTGACGTGATTTTGGTATTACCGATGATGCCACCTCCTTTTTGCCTGCCTCATTTACCCATTGGTCAGAATCTACCTGACATAGCATACAGTGTATGAGGAGATCGTGAGTTGGGTTTTGGGGGCCACTTGGTCACGGGGAAGGCCCGGCCGGAAGCTTTGGGTGGCCCTGTGCCATGCGATGCTCCGGTGGGAACCACTGCAGGTCCTCCAGGTACGTTTGTTCCTGCACTGTTATGTAGTGCAATTTCTCTTGTAGTTAAGGCATAGCAGTGTCTGGTAGGTGGGTGTGGTATGGTGTCAGTAGAGGTGCCTGTAATGTACAGCAACCAAAATATGGAGGCAAATCTGAGAATGGCATCGGTCCCTTTCTCATTGGTTGCGACTACCTTTTTCCCGTATCCCCTGCCACTCCTCTACCAGGGTCACGGCCCCCACGCGGGTTGTGGCAATGAACAGGATTGTTCATCCATGAACAACCGTGCGCATGTGGCACATACTGAGCCACAACACCACGTTCCTTACAATATCTCTTTTTATCACTCCGGCTGGTCTGCTCACTCAGCTTGTCCGGAACCTGCTTTGCAGGTTGTTATAGCCCAGTTGGCTGTTTGGTGTACCCACTTGGTACTTTATATGATATTTGCCCATTTGGCAGTTTGTACCCACTTGTTACTTGTTATTGAATTTGCCATTTTGCTCGACCCAGTGGTAGGCAATCGGTCAATACCCATTTAGTAGTATGAACCCATTTGGTACTATGCTAACCTGTGCCACTTAGTATCCGATACTCAATTACACTTTTGGTATCGGAAATGTGCGTGTTATCTCTTGTAATTAAGGAACCCAACTTGTTCCTTCTGTGAAATATTTATTTGCAGAGGTGTGACCCTGAAATTCCCAATACAACTTAAAATATAGATTATTCTTGTTTTATTTGTCTCCAATAAACAGCATTCCGACGTAAACACGATTATTTTGCACTGACTTTTAAACAAAAGGAATGAATTATAATGGAAACCTTTAAAGAGGTCTGGAAAAGCGAAAAACAGACTAAATTGCGTTATTCAAAATGATTCTCTGCAATTGAAAGAGAATTCAGCCTGCTCACCTGATATTTCTTACGGTTTGTTCGTAAAGAATTTTAATTTCTGCCGATGTCAAAGCATGTTTTCCAAAAAATCTGTTAACTGCTCGTCACTTTGTCAGTTTTTCTCCCACAAGACAAAGCACGTCTCCTTATGTGCTATGGCAAGACTTAGACGTAACACATTTCCCTTATATGGAAAATGTAACCTTTGACCTTTGACGTAAACAAAACAATGGCGACATCAAGCAGCCGCCACTCCGATTAAAAGTCCTAACTGTTTAAAATTATACAGATGTTGTAGTATTCAAATATGTTCCACGATCTACTTGGAATTATTTTTGGAAAATTGCTTGCTTCATTGGATTGCCTCATGCTGTGCTGTTGACCTCAGATTCAGAGTGCGATCACGCGTGATATCCTGCCGTTAATATCCGTCTTGTCAGTCAGCTGTTTGTCGAATGACTTTGAGAGTATAGTTATCATCAGTGGGAGGGAGATTAGAAACTCTGTTGTGACTACAGAGTTTTCACTTCGCCCTGTGAGAGAATTTACAGAAAAAAATCATAAAATTCACGATTTTTGAAATACAGGCGAAGGAAAAACTCTGTAGTAGACGTTGCGAGAGGGTTCTTTCGTCAGGAATTGTATAAAAAATAATATTGACGAGCTTTCGCGTTCCATGTCTCTTTAAATTTTATGAACATGTATTTATGTAGTGGAATTTTACTGAGACACAACGCTCCGAGTTAGCTTAAAAATTCAGATGTTTTGGATTCTAATGAAAGTTTATCTTCAAATTCGTTTCGATTCTATTAGGCCCATGACTGTCCGATATTTAAACTTTCATTCTCGTTCTCTTTTCGGTACGAAAAGAGTTGCAATCCCTGGGAAAATATCTGTCTTTGGGTTCTGGGAAACATTTGTATTGCCGCCGTTTAACTCACCAGCAGTAATTCAACGTTTGTGCATCTTACATGTTGGTCATGTATGTATGATACATATGTTATACAACTTACGTCATCATGACCGACGGTTAATATATCACTAATTTCGATTAACCAGCTGTTATCACCACGCACGCTGTATAAAATAAATCTACCCCGACCCCATTGCAATCCCGGGGGCGAAACTAGGGATTCTACCTTCGGATGGGTTCAGGCGTACTGTGTCCAAGCTTTAACTGTGTTCAAAGCTCTTTGAATATCAAGACGATGGAGTGGGTGCAGACTGTTTTGATTGGAAAGGAGACTACCTTATAGGCCGAATGCGCGTATATAGGCCCTTGCGCCAGTACTCGAAATAATACGTTTTTCAAGGAAGAATGTTTGCTCATAGTCCAGTCATTCTACGGATAACCCGGAAAAAATTGCAACAGAAGGTTTTATTGCATAAATCGTATCCTCTCACACCCCTTAGTGGGAAAAAAAAAGTCTACCGAAATCGGAGTGGCGGAAGTTGGTTTTTCAAGATGGCGGACAAAATGGCCGCCAGATTTTCTGATGATCACTATAACTCGAGAGTGGAATGTGATAGAGTAAAAATTCAAAAAGATTTACCTATGTTTTTTGGGTCAACAAATCCATTGGAAATGGTTTTGCATGGCTGTGGTGACACCGTCCGCCATTTTCCAAGATGGCCGCCAAATCTACTCGAGTCGCACAATTTCGCACGAACAGATTAGTGTCCTCTTGATTTAAACATTGCACCATAGGTTTTCTGGGTCGACTAATCCATTGAGACACACTGAGTTTGGCTCTACTGATTACTTCTGCCATTTTTAAGATGTCTACCAAATAGTAACTTCGTAAGAACTCCAAATGCCAGAGACACGCCATCTTCACAGATGTTTTATCCTTAGTTTTTTAGGTCGACATGTCCATTAAAATTTTTTGTCTGGCTCTGATGATCATGACTACCATTTTCAAGATTGTTAAATGAATAATAACTTATTTGGGTGCAAAACATCAGGTTCGCCTGGACTGAAGGTTCATTCTCCTCCTGAAAAATGTGTTGTATCGAAATAATTTTCTGCGATTAACTTAGTGATCTACTATCCACACCAGTTGACCGTCTGTGTCACCTCCAGTTAGTTGTAAATGTTTGTGAATACAGCAACAGTTCAGACAAGAGAAAGGTTTAGCAAGATATATTACCAAGTTAAACAGGTTATAAGTCCTCGTACAGATCACACTAGGCTTGTCGTTTAGTGATGTTACTAAGTCTGTTCGAATCAGTAATTCTCAGACCGTGGTCAAAATCTATAAACAATCAACCAGTATTTACACAACTACTCGCTGTCAACCGAGAATGAATTGCTGCAGCTTATGCCATGGCATTCTCCACACGCAACCGAACATGGCAATCCTAACTTCTTGCAAGTACATCTCTTGGAACTGCAGTCCGTCTTGCACGAGCACCTTACTACTTTCAGAAGGTTCTCTGGTGCTGCTGGCTGGTCCGTCGTCATGGGAATGAGTTTTCCACCTGCCAGCATCCATCCCCAATCCAGTGGGTCTAGGCCACTGCCACGGAAACCTGACCACTCTTGCACTTGATAATATGTCCTGGCAGCATGGAATTTAGCTGCTGAAGCAGTTGGTGGTAATGACTGTATTTGGACTGGGGCTACGCTTGATGACACCTTTTCCACAAATCGCCTGTATCGCAATTCATCCAAATTTCCAGAGCCAGTACCGCCATAAAGCATAGACACTACTCTTTTACCAGCTTCAAATATGTCTTGCTTCAGCTGCATGGGTCTAGCGTTTTCGCAGAATTCTCGATCACGCAGTTTCTTGAAAGGCAGAGCCTTGCTAATGCCAAACAGCCGTGACGTTGTATCGCAACCACCTACTGCATGCGCAAATGGTAAAAGCGCGCACGTTTCGGCACCAAGAGACAACTGTAGTTTCTTGATGTCCCAGATTCTCCTCTTGCTTTGGTGCCTCTTGTCAGATTTCATGAATATTGGAAATAGTTGTGAAGTAGCATGGTAACACAAAAGAACCAACAAGTCTGTATCATCTGCAATGAGGGTAGTAGGACCTTGTGCTGCATTCTCTATGGCTGTCTCTACAATTAAAACGTCTGCGTCACCTTGAGCTTGTACCACTTTGCAACCAGCATTTCGTAGCAAACTTGACAAGAAATGAATGAACCTTTGCTTGTTTTTGCTGTTTGCCAAAAAATGCTCCTTCTTTGACTTGATCACCATGTCACCATTGAAATGAACTTCAGTTCCAACCACCCCACCCAGTCTTCGAACATGGGAGACATCTTTGGTTGATGGGCCACCTCCATAACCATCAAAAACAACAGTAGGGTGGGTGTACTTGCTGACGTAATCCACATAAGCTCTACCAACTAACTGAAACGTTGCACCTCTAGGCCATGGAATACGATGAAGTAGAGAACCACCGTCGATTACATGCATCACCGTGGTTTCTGGAAATTGGTTATCCTCAGGTAGTCCCCCACTGGACCAGAGTGCATCAGCTAATATTGATTTATTAGCGACTCTAGGAAGACCAGACGTATCAAAAAGAGCGGGAGAACCAACACACAGCTCAAACTTCAAAAGGCTTGATAAACTTTCACTGTTGTCTTTTGCAGCTGCCAGTAATCGCTGAAATAGTAGTTGTGGATCCACTTGCGTAAAATCAGTATTGGCAACATGAACTGATGGACTTGTCATTGCCACAACCTTGTCTTTCTTTCTGAATGTGAAATCTTTCACACTCGACCCCTCCATAGACAAGAGAATCGCCTTCCCCACTTCTCTGGCATTTTCGGCATTGACCCGTGTACCTGCAGTCACACCAGTGGCTATGTTCTGCAATGTTTCCCTTTCAAATGGGTTCCTGTTGTGGAGGAATTCAACAAGACTGAGGATGTCTTTGTCATCCCGCACCTGTCTTGCCTGGGTACACTCTTTATGTTGCTCACTTGTTTCACAACTCAAGTTTGTCACACTCTGCATGGCACCATTTATACTTGAGCATGCTGGCAAGGAAAGCAGCCACTGTGTGCGCTGCATATCTCCCATTCCGCGACCTCTAGTTAAACCTCCTGTTGATTTAATGGTTTTCATGAGCGTTTGTTCAATTACAAGGTCAGACGACAAGCCTGCCCAGAATCTGTCACTTCGTCTTATTGCATGGTGGCCGTTAACAAAGGTGCTGTAGACGTCTGAATGGGTGTCTTTGAGTTGCTGCATCTGCTGCAAGTATATGTATGCAGATTTTGCATATGAGTTGTGACCAGCAGCTGCAAAGTAAGGCAGCATTTCGGAAAGTGCTTTTAGGTGAAGTTCCCAATCTGACGTTCTTTCTGCTTTTAGAAAAAGTCGAAGAATATCAACCATCTTCATGTACTGTAGCCAGAGACTGCTGGTTCGACTTTGCAAGGACAAGTCTGATTTATGTGCTTCGATTTTTTTATGGATTCTTACAAGGCACTCCGACGAGCATACGTCTCTGCACGTAGACTTCAGGCCAGCAATAAGATCATCATAGAGTTTCAAACCATTTTTCAAATCATCATCAAGTACATTAGTAGCCACTGATTTTTCTGATGAACTGTTCTCTGTCACTGCAAATTCAGAACACCTATATCCCGATTCAGTTGTGTTTGAATCTAGCGGTGGCAGTATGTCGGGAGCCATAAATGAACTCTCGTCTGTGTGTTCTGTGTTGGTGACACTCATGAAACTTGGAACTTCTGAGGAATCGGAACTTCTTTCTTCAAATCCTGATGTCATTGGTTCTGGATTGGCATTATTTGATGTTTCAATATTTGGAAGTGGGATGTTGAATATTCTGGCTGTTATAATAGCATTCAGTGCCGAGTCTACCAACATATGCCCCCTCACTGCTCTATCCACACTTTTTCCAGTTAACATATGGACCACACTGTTTGGTGCGTACACTGTCTCAAGAACTTCTTGAAGCCCTGTGCCCGACATTATATATCCAATACATCCCAGAAAGCTCATCTCTGTGTGAAATCCGCCAAGCCTAAGAACAACTGACTGAAGATCACTGTCGCTTGGTTTGCTGGCAATAATTTCTTGGGCTTTCCACCACAGTGGTTGATCAAACGTTATTATAGGAGTAACGTTATGACGGTGAGCTTCTGAGGAAACAAATTTCAGTGTAGAGTATATGCAGGACATGTCTCCTGAATACATATCGATCATTGGTAAGAATGTTATAGTGGCTTGTCCTGGATATTCTCCTTTACATATACTCTGCATATAACCTGACCAACCAGGTCGTGGTGATCTCAATGGCCAAATCGATTTCCAGAGAACATCCAGCAAGTACGTGTTATCTTTGTAATCAACAACGTTCAGTTTATCATACACAAGCTCCCTTGTCGTATCATCTGGGGTGTAAAAATGAATTGGTATTCTTCCCTTTTCCGGGTCAGCAACGGTTTCGTCACTTCTGGGTACAGCTATTTGACACGTGGTTCCTGGTGTAACTGCTGCAATGATTCCCATTCCGTGGAATGTGTTCAACCCGTCAAGTGTTACAATGTTGTGATCGACATTATCTGCCATGAACTGTAATGACTGGCCTTGGGTGACAAGGGGTACTTCAGGGCCTTGCAGATTAGCTGCACATAGCTCAAACTTTTGGACTTCTCTGTATGAGGAGCAGAAACCAAGACTGTTCAGTGTGTCAACTGCAAACTTGGAGCCAAATAGATGGTGCATTTGAACACCTAAACCTAGCTGTAGTGGAGCAATAATGACTCTAGGCCTTGTACCTTGCATAATTGCTTGACCGATGGAAGCTATCTTTAGGGAGGCGTTCTTTTCTACAAAAAGCTTGTCAAGAAACAGTCGAAGTGAACCGGGAAGGTATGAGAGATTACGCTCCACATCCGCAATTTCATTAGGAGCTGGATAAGTCTTTTCCTGAGTAAGTGATTTTATGTCATTTTTGATGAATTTTACTGCAGCTTCTATAATTCTCAGTTTCTCCTTTTCTGGATCAACTTCATTGGATTTACCGTTGATACCAGTTATTACGATGTCGTCGCCAAATGTTTCTTTCAGTCTGTTTTGCATGTGCTTGGCAGTGAATGGATCTTCACAATATTCTCTCATCTTCTCAACCAGATCTAGTACAGTGATTTGTTCATCATCATTTTCAATCAAATGATTGGCTACTTTGAGGAATGCATCTTCTTTTGGTGTTTTTTTTGGTCTCCCTTTGCCTGGAGTGGTCTTATTTTTTTCACCCGACAACTCAATAAATTGAAGGGGCATTTGCCTCCCAGTACGAAAATTGATATGGCATACTTGATGATATACTGCATCAGCAGCATGAAGATCACGTGCAAATTCTATTCTGCTTCTTACATCATGAGCCCAGGTGTCGTCCCGGTCTTTGCAAATCTGCTCAATTCTGTGCTGAAACTCAAAGGTTCTCACTTGAAAGCCAGTCAAGCTTGCGCGTCTTCTTTTTTTACCCGTGCATGTGGTGACTGCTTGAGCACAAAACAAACAGTGATCTTTAAAACTAAAGGTGCCTTTTTGTGACCGTAATGTGCGAATAGGTGATTCTCTTGCGGTCTGTTTTCTTTTTAAAAGTTGCTGAATTGTGCGTTCATTACAGTATTGTTTACGACATTGCTGATGTACAGACTGGCCTGGCTGCACTTGCAGACTATCTCCACGCTGAGCACTTGCTCTATTCACTCCAAGACTGCCTTTTTCTCTAAGGGTAACTATGGGTTGACCATCGGCCAATGCTCTTTCACATATGAGGCAATGCTCAATGTTGTCATCATCATTTCTTTCTGATACATCAACACCTAAAAAAGTGAAGAATATATAAAGTTAGGATCCTCTTACTCTAAACATTGGTTGGTAAAATTAATCTGAAACTTTGATTTGCATTATCTAAAATATCCATTTAATTTCGGTCGCATTACGTTCTCAGCATTATGTGCTTACCTGTTTTTACTTGTGCATCCATTTGCCACACATGGGTCTGTGATTTTGATCCACAAACTACTGCGAAATCTTGGCTTGTGGTATCTAGACAATCATAAAAACTCATTTAAAATATTGTGATGTCATTCACAATACAATATTGTCAAATAATTGTTGGTCTCAAATCAGTTGTCTGTGAGCATTGTGTGTACACCTGCTATTACACTGATTTGTCACATCTGAGCTTGTGTTATTCATCCATAAAATATTGCATAATTCTTAGTTAAATACTGTGAAACTTTGGTTTTCGGTTTACTTGTGATATCTGGCACGATCATGTTAGGGGCCCCAAAGGCGCCGGAGGGTAGATAAAGAATGCTACCAACTTCATATTCATTGGATATAAATTGTTTTGACAACATGTTGTTGAATTCGCGGTACAAGTGCAAAATGTATTACTCTAATGTCAGTTACCTATGTTCATAAAAAGCATGCATATTACCCTTATCCTATGGTAGGTGAGGTCGGTCTGTTTGCCAACTATCCCATACCCCCATGGGTGTATTTAATCCACAACGGTAAGTGACTGCAGTCACTCAAGAACTAGACACTTGTTGTATTCATTCAGAAATTGTGAGAGCCCTGTTTGTTGTTTAGATATGTGAACATGCACATTCCACAGTTCACAGTTTCCTCTACATTTCTCTGACTTAGACCATATGGCTGTGATCTCTAGTTTGGGAAATTATTGGCAGGTTTATATAAATGTAGACACATTATGTCAAGAGCCAGACGTGAGAGGATGACTGTGTGTGGATCAGTTTATTTTCACAAAGGCTAGTATCTAGTAGGATGGCACATGGAAAGTAGTCTGAATAGAGGCTAAGCAGAATATAAGAGTTAAACCAATTGTGAGTACAAAATGTTTAACATTAACTTTTTGTAACACAAATTTACTTACTTTTCATCAAATTCAGGTGAAATCTGCAGGCAAATTCTCCACTCATGTCAGCAGCAGACGAAATCTTTGCATGGGAACAAGTAATAATATCTCCAATAGCAGAGAGCAAAGCCACTTCCTGTCCTATGTGATTCAGGGTTGGTGTACTTAATAATCCAATAATTCCACCAGAATAACACATTTTCCTAGCAAATATTGTTTTTGATACCTCAAATGAATATATTTTACAGAAAAAAATTGAGTGTGTGAAATTTATTAGGAAAAGTTAACTGAAGCCCTCTCTGAAAAACATAACAACTTTCGTGTGAAATAATCTAAAATGAGATTAAAATTCCAAATTAAGTATCTAAATCTTAAAAACAAATTTCGCATAGATTTGTGGGTGCCTAATGGTTTCCTTTGTACTGGCGTATGCTTTGCTGTACATTCAGGCACACGCATTGTCCTCGGCAAAATTGTACAATCGTGACCGTGAGAAACATTTCTCTGGACTTCGTTTGAAAGCTCATTTAAAAAATTATAAGACAGATAAGACGGACTTCTGCTAGGCTCATCTGAGAATATTGAGAATAACAGATGTTTCAGTCAGTGATTAACTGTTTCAAAAATGGTTTAAATGTTGTAATATTTGTAAATGATTAACACAGCTAGTATATAACATCTGAGCCGGATTTAAAATGGATGTCCCGAGGGAAATTAAAGAAATGCTTGATTGACTTCAACTATTTATTGATCTCTCTAGTAAAACCAAGAAAAATGTCTAGTTTTCAACTGAAAAACAAACTAAGTGTTTACAATTAAGTTACACAACTAAATGCAAGTACAAGCAGTGCGTCTGGGCACATTATGCAATCACGCGCCATTCTCAACATTCTTCACATTCCATGAGCTCAAAAACTGAGAATATTGGAAAAATAATATAGGTTGCGTCTATATCCGGAGCATCACTCAAACGTACTAGTTTGTGTGTAGGCAATGCGCCTAATTCCGGATCTACAGGGTAGCTTCAAATATTGGCACATATCGCACGTCATATAAGGTAGTAATCTTGATATAGCATAAAATTGAAATTTCGTGATGGCAATTTTATCAGACAAATTGTTCTATTAACTAAAGTTATTGAATACCGCAAGAGCATTTCCAGAATCATACCAAAAACTTGAAATTACGAGACCACACTCGAATTTTTAGCCTTAATGCAGAGGTCATTAAGTACAAACTATGATGAGACAGTTATCCAGGGCTCCACACAAACGAGTAATCACTCGAAAATACGAGTGAAAAAAATTGGAAAATTGGCCTCATTTGTACTGGAGCGGAGCGTCCCTGTTCCCGACAACCACATCTTCAAATCAACTATTATTAAAATCTCTTGGTCTATTTACACCGACCTCTAGTCTATATACACTGTCATGACGTTTCGGATGATCTCTTCTCCGGCCATCGTCAGGTGTTCCCGCGTTCTTAGATGAACGAGCACGGATACGTGGTACACTCACGTTTTAGTCGGTCATCACATGGATATTCTATGGGAGCCCAATAGTGCCATTTTGAAGTGAAGAAAAAAGTTTTATTATTTGGCGGCCGCCACATAATTATGTGGTTGCGGCCAGATAATTACAATGTATGTGGCGGCCGCCACTTAATTGTCGTTAAATCGAATAGATTGAACGACTTCCGTAGTGTCGCTTTCGTAGGGAAGCGACACTACGGAAGACGCTTAATAAAGTGGCGGCTGCCAGCTAATTATCTGTCCGCCGCCAGATAAAAAAATATTTTTCTTAATTTTGTGTTTCATATCAGCGTATGAGCTCACTTCAATCATGCAGCAAGTCGTGGAGAAAGTCGTCGAATGCGCCGTACTACCACTGTTAGGCTTGAACATGAGTTACAGTACGGTACACCAGGATTCAAACTGGATGACAATGGCGTAGCCTGCGACGTTTGAGACCTTCTAGGTAATGAGTTTATCTGTTCTCGAGAAAATCCCTTTGCTGTAATCATTGGAGCTCCATCAAGCGCAAATACGAGGCTACCTAGAAAAAACAGCTTGGCCGAGTTATAATCTATGTTCAATCTATGTGACAATACGGGCTTTCCACCTATGTCACCGTTTGGTATTTAAATAGGGGTGTCATTTAATTTAATGGGTTGGAAATCATTAATCTTGATAAATACAAGCGTCGGTCTGATAATTATCTTCTGGCGGTATGAATACTGCGGATACGTGGTTTTAAAAAGTCACTAGATGAGATGTAAACATGGGTCGTGTTTTAAGACCTCCTTCAATAGTTATAGAAATTAGACACAATTCTAGTTCTGTGTATTATTTCATTTTGTCATGTATACATGTCGCCTTAATTGTGGAAGCGCTGTCTCTAAAAATGATGAAAGCCCCTGGCTTGACTGTAGTTAGGTGCTTTCATTAGAAACGAATTGATAGTCAGGATAAAGGCATTACTATAAATTAAATAAATCCCAAGTTGACGAGAAAAACGATTGAAATTTTAAAGTGTTTAAATCAACTCGAGAAATTGTAGTAGTGGCTAATATCGGCTGCAAGTGAGTCGTGACAGGAAGTTAAGCTGGAGCTCTAAAGGTGATTTCGCCGTTGTTAAGCTTTCAATGTTGAATTCCTAAAGCACTGAGGTATAAACACGCTCATCCGAGTTCGGATTGTTGAATCTAAATTTACAAGCAGTGCAAAGGTCGAAATTGCAATTCTGTGTTTGGCTCACCCTAATATACTTTGAAGGATTTTCTTTCAGTCGATGATGGTTTCGATGGTTGGTAACGGACACAGAATGTTATCATAGTAAGGGTGAGACCTAATTCGAATGTCGTTTTAGCCAGTTAAGTACGGCAAGCATCAGCTTTAAATTATTTGACTGTCAGACCTACCCTATATTGCAGTTATTGTATCGCCACTAACTAAATCCTTTTACTGTTGTAAAAATGCTTTCCCTTTGTTCCCTATCGAGATTAGAAATGATTTCTAGGCTTGAGAAAAACTGGCAGGTTGTTTTTGCTTCAGGAGCAAGACCATTATAAGTTTCGTGTCATGGCGGGTTTATTAGTTCCACTCGTTCAGACAGCAAGGCAGTCGATTTCCTGTAAATAATGCTCTTAATGTAAACAAAGAACAAGAAAGCGATGATCTTGCTCAGCAAAACCCGTGTGAGGAAAGGTGTTGTTTTTGATGCCGCAGCATGTTGCTTACAGCTTCAGGTAGTGATTATTCTTCGTTGACATCTGCGACAAACAATTCGATACCACCAACGAAAACGTGACAATACATCAATGCCACTGAAGTCTAGTCTGATTGTCCGAGACACTAACTGAAACCCATACTTTATTAATAATTGCTGTGGTTGTACGCATTTGTGGAAAATAATTGCATATCGTAAACAGCTATTGTAATATCATTCCGATGCCCGCCAGAACAGCGGTTTTGCGAATTGCCACCAACCTCTGTCTATGATGTATATGTTATTGCACCAGCTGTTTTGACTGGGTGGATCTTTTGTAAAAGGTATAATAACGCGAGTGAGCGAACATCGTGCCTGCGGCGTAGCAGGGTTTGACACTTAATTAGACTCGAATTTTTGACCTGTAAAACATGAAAAGCGCGCTGAGAAAGAAGGGTCACCAGTGTTCATGGGTCCAATCCAAATCATTAGCTCATTAAGGACACACCTGGAAGATGCTCTCGTAGAAGAGGTGTTCGAGATGTGACGCTCAGAAGGGCATCTTTTTAACCACCAGTCACCCTCATTTCCCCACAACATTCCCAACAAAAAGAGTTATGTTGGGAGATCGAAACAATTCCATAAAACTAACCTTGTTTCTGGAATAAACCCTTACAAAAGGATGGCCTTTTCTCGAAAGGTCCCTACAAGCCATTAACGGCTCCCCCTTTTCCGAATTTACTCTCCAAATGAGTGGACATCCTAATTTTCCAGCCGCACCGCACACAAGTCGAGTACCCCAGAACCGGGCTGAACCCAGAGGCCACTGCAATGGCGAAACTGACTGAACAATGGAGGCTTCGTTTGTACGAAGACAACATTTCTAGGTAACAAACCCAACTGTGAATGGTGCCCGGGAGGTGCTGATTTAAAACGGAAAGAGCTATTTCCAGTTGTGTATTGTACTAATTTGTCGAAAACTTGTTACTTCCACGAACTGTGTGGAAAATAAACAAAGTTTACGCATCGCTCATTTGATAGAGTTATTTCCGCGTTTCGAATGCTCTTTTGTTCAAGTCCGAATTCGATCGCTAGAAGTAGTCGTTGGAAAGTATTTTGGTTAACATTTCCTGGATTTCAGCACAATGTGCCGTTGCTGCAACGTACACAGATTCTTCCATGCGGGAAGTAGTCTGTCATACTGCTCTTTATTAGCCCGCTTGAACCTTTCCAAATAGTACTTTCCTTTTCCTTTTTCCTTCGGATATCAGTTCAAAACGCATTGTTATGTTGGATAGATTTAATGGCCTAGAGTAAACCTGTCTTGACATACATTTTAAAATCGATTCGGTTGTTGAGCCGGAATTCGGGTGCTGATCGAGGAAAGCAAATAACTGCTGTCGAAAATAACCCATTCGCGGACAACTTGTTTGTCTGTCTAAAATCCTAGCATTTTCGGCACTTATGTGATCCAGTATTAGACAGTCAATCTGATAGCGTTTTCGCCCCTCATGTGAACCTAGTGTTAGACAGCCAAAGTGTTAGCGTTTTTATCACTGATGCAAACTTACTACTTAACGTCAATATGAAAATCTTCCCTTTGGGAAACATTCGTTACGCGTGTGTTATGCAGCAATGTCGTCAATTTGGTGCCTTCAAAACCGGTTATTAGGTTTCGAGTAAGTGTAGATGAATGCAGCTAATATATTATTGATGATGTATGCCATATCAGACCCATGAAACAAAATCAAACGTGTACGACGGTGGAGTAATTTTCATGTTATGTTATGTTATTAAATACCCACGGGGCGTAAAGTCTGCGACTTGTGTCGACAGACAACCGTTATGAACGAATATCTTGTATACGGACATTGAAACAAGCCATGAACATGGAAATAGAAAGACCGATCAACGGTTAACTTATTTTTAATGGAAATTAATCGTCTCATCTTTTTAGAGTTGAAATTTGCATTTTTACCGCTATCGTTTTTATCATTTCGTTATGCTCTAGTGAATTGGCATAATTCGTAAACAGGTCAAATTGAGGGAACTTTTTGCACTATTTTTACATCGTGCTTAGTATCACGGACATGTAACCCTGATGTTTTTCATTTGTATAGTCAGATTTTATCGTGTAAATATAGGTTATACAACGTACGTGTTTGTGCCAGTGGTTATTATATCGAGATTCGTGATATGCAAAAGTATTTGAACGAGGGCAAATCCTATGCGCTCAATGAGGATTCTTTATAGAAGCGGGTTTACACAGATTGCTCTGCTTGTTTTGGTGTTGTTTGTCATCTTTTATCAACGATGATCGCATATCGCGTGATACGTACACGTGCACGCAAAATTTTTATGAATGATTTTTTGCAGACTGCATGACACGGCAGTCAAGTTGTATTTCACAGCAGCTACAGGCTTGGGGTGCATCTGCTATGTTCGGTATTTTCGTCAGAATTTGAGTTAAATCTATTTCAAAGTTAAAGTTTGCTTACGTTTCTGACGATTTTTCTTGACTTCGTTGCAGGGCACCTTGACGTTGTGGTTGATGAACGTTCAGACACTTCTTAAAAATGCTCCTTGCGCGCGGTTCTTATCATTTTTAGGTAGAACGTATTCCGAAATTTATCGTAAAATTGATAAAAATGCAGTGTTTAGACAAGTTACAGTTTTGCTTTTGGGCTCGACGTATTTTGATTGTTTTGATAACGGAATTGATTCTTATTTGACCGTAAAGAACCTCAACTGGTGTAGTGCAATAGGTGACCAAAAGGAGGTATGCATTTGTAATGTATATTGCTTTCTTAATCCCAAATATATTGTGGCAAGTTCGAGACTTTTTGTGATTTAAGTGTTCTATTCAGGTGCAAAATTTCACGGTATATTAAGAAACATTGTTTTTTATAATGTTTATTACGAAATCTTCGATACAATGAATATACATAACCCAGAAAGCGCGAAGAGGCATTATATCTGGGTTAAAAAAGTACAAAGAAATCTATATAGAATTATTTTACACAAATACATAAAAAAGAAATCTGTATACAATTATTTTACACAAATACATAAATTAAAAAAACTGTTTTTAAGATTACAATGACATATGATTACGAAAGTAAATAATTCATTTTCATACACATTTATACAATTCTATCCACTCATACAATGACATTTAATATTATGAAGAAATTTTGATACTATTTCGAATAAAAACTTATTTTCATTGGGGTTGAGTTCTTGATTTCCAAATAGAAAAAAATTAATTTTGTTGTACACTTTCGGAATTTCAGAATATTTTTTATAAATATTGGGGTATTGTTCGAGTGTCTAGAAAAGCTGTACCCTCTGCTCCTTGCATACCTCACAAGCAAAGAAAACATGAGCATTTGTCTGTGCGTCTCCACAGCAACACAGAGGCGAAATATTATTAAAAATTATGTCTAAATTTCTTGTTGTTTAGGAATAGACCGCATCTTGATCTGTAAAGGATTATTTCGTTGTTGCGAGGAAGTTGGAACGATGTCAATGGGACTGGCAACTCTTGAGTAGTAGTATGCATTTTAAAGTTATGTTTTAGAGTGACGATTGGAGTGCTTTCGTTTATTTCGGATGGTAAGGAATTCCAGTTGTCAAGACAAGTTAATATGGTAGATTTACTGAAGGCTTGGCTGAGGGAAGATGGAATAGTGTGTATATTACTTTGCCGCAGTCCTGGTCTCGTGTTAGGTCTTTTGCAGGAGTCAAAGAGGATTTTGTTTGAGTAATTGTTTATGTTGGTTAAGACTTTGGATGAATACATGGACAAGTGGAGTTTACCATGGGTTGCTAGTTTGCTCCAGTTGAGACTGTTTAGAACCTTGATTGTGTTGGACCCTTTGTATGCTCTTGTTATGGCTAAAGCTGCTTGGTATTGTAGTCTTTCTAGTTGAAGAAGTATGCCAGCGTTTGCCGATTGGTAGATTATGTCACAGTAATCTAGATGTGGAAGAACAAAAGACTTGAATAGAGTTTCAAGATGCATGGAGTTGAGATGACGAGAGACAATTCTAATTGGATTGATTAATTTTTGTACTTTGTGAACGAGTTCGCGACAGTGAGTAAATGTAAGCTTGTGGTCTAGTAGCAATCCAAGGTGTTTGTGTATGGACTTATTGGGAATAACTTCCCCATTGAGTGATAATTTCAGCATTGGATTTGTTTGGAATTGAGTATTATTGGACTTAGAAAATACAAGATCAACATTTTTTCAGGTTTAAATTTCATCTTCCATTTGCAAGACCAGTCATAGGGTTTGTTTAGGTCAGTTTGCAATTGTAAAGAGTCATGGGGATTCTCTTTTGAGAATGGGTAGAAAATTGCGGTGTCATCAGCATATAAGAATGTTTTAGGGTTTGTTTTGTCTGGAAGATCATTGATGTACAATAAAAAGAGTAAGGCGCCTAGTACGCTACCCTGTGGTACTCCAGCATTTACGAAACGTTGATGAGCGTGATAAGACACCCTCTATTCGGACTTCGTAAGTTCGACATTCCAGATGTGATATTAAAAGTGAGAAGAGAGTTCCGGAAAAACCGTAAGATTGTAATTTATGTAGAAGCAGATCATGGGGAACGACATCAAAAGCTGACGCAATGTCTAAGAATACGGATCTCACGTTGTATCCTTGCTCAATCTGGAGGTGGATTTCATGTACAATTTCTGTAAGTTGAGACACAGTACTGTTACCAGGCATGAATCCAAATTGGCCACGATATATGAGGTTTTGTGAAGAGAGGTGGTCAAACATGTGTTGAGAAATAATTTTGTCGGATAGGGTGTTAAGTAGAGTTATGGGGCGATAGTTGGCAATGTCTGTTTTGGAGTTCTTTTTGTGTATTGGTAACATAACACCAAGTTTCCAGTTTAAAGGAAATTTTCCAGATTGTAGTATTTTGTTATATAATTTTGTCAAAGGAGCTGTAAGCTCTCTTGCTATTATCTTAATCATTTTATTGGTTATGAGATTGGTACCGTCGTTTTTGTTTTCCTCAATATTTTCTAGTAGTTTTCGAACTTCAGATGGTTGGGCTTGTATGTCAGAGAGATGTTGGTGCAACGTGACTCTTGGCGGTAAAGTATTCTAAAAATAACTTACTTTTTCAGCTTTGGATGACGCCTGAGTGTTGGATTCCTTTGAGTGGATGGTGGGGTATGAAGATTGCTTTACCTGTCCTCGAATTTTGTTTATTATATCCCAATATTCCTTTGAATTTTTGGAGACATTGTTGATGTTGGAGATAATTTTCATCTTATAGTCTTGTTTCGTCTTTTTAATTAGTTCTTCCGCACTCTTGCACTGTTCTTTGCAGTTAAAGGTGCACTGGTTATTTGATTTTCTGAACGATCTGTACAGTTTGTTTCTTTTATTTATTTCAGTCTTAATGTTATTGTTAAACCACGGTTTGTTCTTGTTTTTTATTGTTTTCATGGTTGATGGTATATTATTATTCAGTATGTTGTAGAGTGACTTTGTGAATGTTGAGACTGTGTCATTTATGTCACTTTTGCTCAGTATTTCAGTCCAGTTAAATGTAGTTATGTCAGTGGCAGTTTGTCTATGTTAATGAGGTTGTAATTCCAGATCTGTTTGATAACGTCTGGTTCTTTAGGTAAGCAGTTGAGTGTGAATGTTGTTTCTATAACGTGGTGGCCCGAGTTACCAATGGGAGACTTTACAGAAGTGGATTCAATTAATCCAAGATTGTTTGTTATACATAAATCAAGGCAAGAATGTGAATACTGTGTTAAACGTGTCATTTCGTTTATTAGATGTACACAGTCATTTGAGAGGAGAATATCGAATAATTCGAGACCAGCTTGGTTGTCATTGTCTTCTGAGTACCAAGTCCTATTTCTTGCGTTGAAATCCCCGTTGATAACAATTGTTTTATTAGTTCGTTAGAGTTCTTGCACTTGTTCTGCAAAGGTCTTGAAATATGCTTTCCTGTCATGGGACGTCTGTGAGGGTGAGCGATAGAAAAAACGATAATATACCTTTTTGTGGTTGACATAAAGTTCAATCCAACAGTTATTCATTGATTGTATAATTTTAGTATTAATTGTTTTGTAATTTACGGAGTTGTGGACAAAGAAGAACAACCCTCTCCGGGCATTACTGAGGTAGGCAATGTTGTATTCTGGAATAATAAGTGCACTGAAGTTGTCTTCGGACAGTGTTCCGGAATCACATATGGCTGTGGCCATGTAATTGTTGTCTGTAAAAAATTGCTTGAGAAGTTCAAATCTTGAAAGATTGTTCGCCTTCATGCTGTTGATGTTAGTGAATAAGACCTTGAAGCTGGCTGAACCCTGAGTGTCTGGTCCTGAATTGACCTCTATGTCACCAGCAGTCAAAAGGCTTTGCTCAATGATAACTCTGATATCACTACGCGAGTTCTTCATTGTGTAGTAAACACTACGTAAGTGCGCAGTACGGGGTCGTTTTCCTAGTAGAAAAGTGAGGTCGAGCGTGATGGGCGAAAAGCAATGGGGTATTTTTGTTTTCCAGGCACCCGGACAATTGTAATTATTGTGTGTTTAGTTAAAACCAAATAAATTCATACAGTTCATACTTAGCATGCTTATCTAACAACAGAAGAAAGAAATATATACAGGCGTGTGAATACAGTAAAAGTAATTAAGTAAGCTAGGACAAAAGCAATGAACACTATTATGTAAACACTAGGGTAGGCATGAACATTCCCACCACTACTAATTTAATTACATTAACTTAGGCTAAATTTTGTAAATATAAACTGATGATTGAGTAACATTAAAAAGTGAAGTATATAGGCGTACTACAGATGTGAGATTAATACAAATAGGTAAGAGCCAACGTGGTAGATAATTTGTACATATGTAGAACATGAATACTGTACTTTGGGATGAAAGGATATTGCCAATTACATTGGTATTATTGCACATGACGCCGCCCGAGTCAAATAGGGCTCTAAGTCAACACTATTCGATTGGCCTAGGTTGAACGTTAATGGTGCCGAAACAACTTAAAAAGCGAATTGAACTCGTGAACTGACTCACACTTGATGGGATGACTAGATCAGTAGCTGAAAATGAATCATTTGAGGTGCTGTAACATATGTGTACATGTATTTGAATGATATAGCTGCAGTTGTCAAGTTAAGTGTAGTTTCATAGTCAAGACACAAGTGAGACGTAAAATTCCTTAAAAATATGCATTACTAAGATATAAGATGTTCTGATTTCACTCCTGAGGATGTTCGTACTATCGAGCGGTAACTAATTGACTTTGATGAACGTGTATGTACTTACATGTAGTATAAAACATGCCTTGACTGAGTTTAAACAGTTCATCGGCTTGATCACTGTTCACTAAACTTGTATAGCCCGTGGCGTTGCATTTTTCGTACAAAATAGCCCTGGTGTTTTCTCCATAAAATTCGTCTTTTATTCTACCGCAACGTACTGTAGTTCGCTAACCAATGNCCCCCCCCCCCCCCCCCCATCACTCAAGGGTTGACTCCGTCGACCATAGATAATCACGCTAGTGTTGGCTTACGCACTAAACGGCAGTTCTGTGACCGTGTGATTTAAGCTTTACTCAAAATACGAACGGAAAGTTGACTGGCAAAACATTTATCGCCTTGGCGTTCTAATAATAAACATACGAAACAAACAACTTTTTTGGCTGGCACCTACATGTATCAAGAATAAGTTGAATTGGACCCTCGTGGCGGGAAGGTTTGTTTTCTGCCTTGTGCGGACTCTCCCATCTAACATTAACGAAATTTATATGGTTTGAGGACAGAACCAACATTAATCTATCTCACATGATCAGGAATAACGACCAGACCCAGACGAGTGGAAGAAAAAGAACACCAAGCCGAAACTCTAGTGAACTCCGAGCTTCAACATCAAAAAATAACCCTGAATCAACCGACAATGGACGCCATATCGACAGGGAAGGCGGGACAAAATGTCACCAAGAAGACTCGGTCATTAAAAGATGAACTGAAAGAGGCACTCATAGACCCAGATATCCAGTCACTGTTTACAAACATGATAAAGCCCTTAATTGACGCTGGTTTGTCTGAAATGTATAAAGCACTCGAGCTTCAATACGATCAAAAGATGGCTGAAAAGGACAAAAAAATAACAACACTTGAAAATCAACTGGACAAGCTGAAGCAAGAAAGTGGCTCTCAAATACACAGGTTGGAATCTGATTTGGATGAGCTTGAGCAGTAAAGCCGCCGAAACTGTGTTGTAATCAGCGGAATAATAGAATCTGACAAGGAGTGCACAGACGACATAGTTGTTGGTCTAGCAAAAAGAATTGGTGCTACCGTTGAGAAGTCTGACATACTTGTATGTCGCAGCCATCGCCTAGGTAAAAAAATCCAAAGTAACGCCAAGGCGAGGTCAATTATAGTTAAATTTACGAATTACAATGCAAGAGCCGAATTCATGAAAAATAAAAAAGAAATTGAGAACTGAAACCGGCAAGATCTACGTAAACGAGAATCTGACCAAAAAACGAGCACAGTTGTACAAGGATTATAGAGATCTAGGTACCAGGATTCAGAGTTGCTTGACATATGATGGAAGAATTTATTACCAGAACCGGGCCAATGAAATTAAACCGGTGAGCAGCATGGAATATTTGCAGGGCATCTAACTCTCTCTCTCAGCTCAACACTATACACGCAAGCCAGAATATAGTACAATAGTGTAATAGTTTCCAACGTCTTGTGTTCAGCAATTGGTAAGATTGCTCACTTACGTACTGTAGTCTGCACGAAAGACAGCTGAAGTTCCTTTTTCCTTCAAGTTGAGTTTTACGGTAATTCCAATGTTTCACAATACCCAGTAAACTTTTACCTGCTTTTGTACTCCATGTGCAATTGCCAAACTACAAGTGTAGCGTACCATAATTGTCAGGTAGTTGGGACCCTGTTGAGAGACCTCCAGTACAAACGTACATCCCGTACTTCCGGTAGCCATTACTGTGTATATAACTAGCCTATTTTCCTTCAAGTTCCAACATAGTTTTAGCCGTTGTGTCCAACATATCGTCTTCACAGTTAACATACACCTGCTGCTCAGGTTATGTCAAAGTTGGTGACAACCGTGTCGCGTAGTTGTATTGTTGTAGCTGTGTTCTAACTGTGTTCTATTTTGTTCTAAGCGTCATAGCTCCATGCTGGGCAATCTATCTGGGGGACTATTTATGAGAGGGCTCTGCATTGCACGTAGGCACAGAGTGCAGGCAACCCTATTATTTATGTGTGTGTGATCTGTTTGCTCAGTGCTGGTCTCTCGACAAGTCCCAGACGCATAAATTCAGTCTCTTTATTGAAATGTAGTTATCCTTTATTTTCGTTCTACTTGTTTTTTGTATGAGAACCGTATGGGCAATGTTTCTAAATGTTTTTTATTATAGTCTAATTATGAAAAATACTGGGAGAATAAGCTTTAGCATGAGGATCAGTTTCCATGTGTTTTCTGTCCTGCGTTACATCATATTTTACATCGATGTTGTACTCTGTGAAATCTATGACGTGCTTGTGAATGTGTTTGTATTTTTTGTGTTGTTTTGTGTGTATGTGGTTCAGGATTGTGCCACTATTGTTTGATTGGCATTTGATATATGTGCATAACCGTTATAATAATGACAGGTGAACTTAAATTAACCTCACTGAACTGCAGAGGATTGTGTCTCCATGAAAAACGAAAAGATGTTCTCAATTATTTAGGAGAAAAACATTACTCCATTTATTGCCTGCAGGACACACACTTTACAAAGAGAGAAGAAAACAATGTCAGATCAATGTGGGGATATGAATGTTTTTTCAGTTCAAATACCTCAGACTCCCGTGGAGTGGCGATCTTCTTTAAGAACATTTTTGAGTATAAATTACCTAACATTTTTCAAGACTACAATGTAAATAAATTAATTTTGGATATTACTATCAATGAGATAAGAATAACGTTAATTAATACGTATTGTCCAAATAGGGACTCGCCGTCTTTTTTGAAAGAATAAAACAAGACATTCAAGATATAGGCAATTACTCTGTTATTTGGGCAGGCGATTTTAATCTTGCTCTCGATCAGTCTAAGGACACGCTTAATTATCGAAAGGTTATTAACCCAAAGTCACGCATTAAGTTGGTGGAGATTTGTTCGGAATTGTCTATTGCTGATGTGTGACGGGAACTAAACCCCAATAATAAAGAATACACTTAAGGAGCTGGAAGTAAACGATCCAGACTAGTTTTTTTTCTAATTTCTGAAAGCCTTTTAGCCGATATTGAAGACTCCATAATAGAATTCGGTTACCGGTCCAATCATTCAATGGTAACGATTTTTTTAAAGGTGATGGTTCCAGGAGGAGGAAATCATTTTGGAAGTTTAATAACTCTCTCCTAAAAAACCGATTATATTGCTGAAGTCAAGGATACTATTAAATTAGTTAAACAACAGTATATGACGGACGATATTCAGACAGTTAGTAATTCAGATTTACAATTTTCTATAAATGATCACCTTTTTCTTAAAACGTTGTTGATGGAGATTCGCGGCAAAACAATTTCCTTTGCTACTTACTTAAAAAGAAAAGTGACAAAGCTGAACAGCAACTTATCGAAAAAATAAGTTTTTGGGAAAAAGGCTACGCCTTGATAGAGAACTACTGGAAAAATAATCGACTTGCCGAGCTAAGGCAAAATAAGTTAAGGGGTCTTATGATTAGGTCCAGAGCAAGATGGATTGCAGAGGGTGAAAAACCTTCCAAATATTTTCTTCACTTGGATAATAGGCATTACACAAGTAAGTTTATGCCTTTTTGTGGAAATCTGACAATACTAAAACCATTAGTGAAGAAGAGGTTATTCAGGAAACCAATTTTTTTTATGAAAAGCTATACAAATATAGACATTCTAACAATACTGCTTTAGAGACTCTTCTTGATAAGGTTGGTGTCTCCAAACTGAATGAGTCGGAAAAAGAAAAATTAGGTCTTCTTACATATGAAGAAGTCGCACAATGCTTGAAAAAATGAAAAACAAGAAGAGCCCAGGCTCTGACGGTTTTTCAGTGGAATTTTTAAAAATTTTTTGAGCTGACATTGGACATTTCGTTGTTCGCTCACTGCAGTTGGCCATTTATCATCAACACAGAAAGAGGGAGTGGTTACCTGCATCCCTAAGGGAGCAGATAAAAGTAAACATTATTTGAAAAACTGGAGTCCTATATCCTTACTCAATGTGACATATAAATTGGCTTCTTCGGCTGTGGCTGAACGGTTGAAACCCGTTTTGGGAAAACTAATCAGTAAGGACCAGGCAGGTTTCGTTTCAGGAAGAAATATGAACGAAAATATCCGCCTGCTATATGATTTAATGTTTTATGCCCAGGCAGCTAACAAACCTGGATTGCTTTTACTGATTGATTTTGAGAAAGCATTTGATTCATTGTCGTGGAATTTTATGCAAAAAAACTTTATCTTTCCTTAGTTTTGGTTGGTCTATGAGAAGGTGGGTGGAAGTCTTTTACAGTAAAAAACTTTATCTTTCCTTAATTTTGGTTGGTCTATGAGAAGGTGGGTGAAAGTCTTTTACAGTAATATTAAGTCATGTGTTGTGGTAAATGGTTACCCATCTTCCTGGTTCAATATTTCGCGTGGCTACAGACAAGGTGACCCTTTGTCTCCCTACATTTTCATATTGTGCGCGGAGATTTTGGCGTATTTAATAAAGAATAATAAAAATATTGCTGGTGTAGTTGAGTTGCAGGAAATAAGGAATATTTGATTTCACAATATGCGGACGACACATCAGTTACGTTGGATGGGCCGAATTTGTCATTGACTACCACATTGAACGTACTTCATTTGTTTGCTAGTGTCTCCGGTCTCCAAGTGAATGTGGATAAAACAAAAGCCATATGGCTTGGAAGTAAAACTGGTAGTGATGACGTGATTCCTACAAAAGAAAGCCTGTCTTGGACAAAAAAAAATCTTTTAGATTTTTGGGAGTGCATTTTGACACTCAATTGGATAGTATGACGCATAAGAACTTCACTGCAAGAATAACTGAGATTAAGCTTTTATTGAAAAGTTGGAGTCGACGAAATTTAACGCCGTTTGGTAGAGTAACGGTTATTAAAACATTAGCTATTTCTAAACTTAATTTTTCGTTGTCAAGTTTACCAAATCCACCAGTAAGTCTTGGATGAATTGAATACGACATTTTTTAGATTTGTGTGGCAGACTCGTCATGATAAAATTGAACGAACCACGTCCTGTTTAGGACTTGATCAAGGGGATCTTCAAATGATTAATATGCATACTTTCAGCAAAGCTTTAAAACTCGCTATGGCCCGTAGATATCTTGAAAGCCCTAAAAGTGGTGAATTACTTTATTAAGTCGAAGTTAGCTCTAACTGGTAATTCTTACTGGCGCGAAGTATTTGGAAGTATGACATCTTTCTACAAGAAAATAATTGTTGCAAGTAAGGAGGACTTTTTGAATCAACCTTTGTGGTTTTATAGTAACTTGGCAATTGGAGGCACAAGTGTTTTTTTATAAGCCTTCGTTTGTAAAAGGCTTAAGATTTATTAGAGATATGTATACCTCTGACGGTGATTTCATTAGTTTGAACCATATGAAAAACTAGTTTGATGTAAAAACCAACTTTGTAGAATGTAATGGTGTTGTTTCCGTTCTAAGAAGGTTTAAAAAAATCTATTTCAAAGTAAATTTAAAAGTGTCAATGTCTACGCTCCTTGCATGCCTTTAGCAATCACTCACTTACGGAAAGATTTGAAGGGTTGTAGACATATTTGTTCAGTCTTTAATGACGTTAAGAAACCTTCTAAGTCAGAGTGTAAATGGGAAATAGAGTTAGAAGATAGTTTAGACTGGAAGAAAATATACGCATTGCCTTATGAAATTACAAAGGATCCCAACATTAGATGCTCCAATTTAGAAGACTACACAGGGTTATTGCAACAAATACCTTTTTAGTCAAAATTCGTGTTCGGGATTCTAATTTATGTTCCTTTTGTAAGTAAGCTCCAGAGACGCTGTCACACTTTTTGGGAATGTCGCATTGTACAAGATTTCTGGAAGGAATTCGGACAGCTAATGCAAAAGTGTCGCATTTAGCTTCCCAACAGTCTCTCTTACGATGGAGTTATTCGTGGACTTTACGAGACGCATGATTTTCTTTTTAGCATTTTGCTTCTAATAGCCAAGGAGTACATTTATAAGGAGAGATGTCACAAAAATATACCTACTTTTCACAGGTTTATTACATATACTTATGAGAACTACAATGCTGAAAATTAATTGCATACAAAAAATTGTATATGACAGCTTCTCTGCGAAATGGGAAACTTTCGTTGTTCACGTAGAAGTTATATACTTTAAACGAGATACGAGAATGGTCTTTCCTGATGTGTGCATGCGTGAATGAATGGATGTACTTATTTGTTTGTTTGTTTTGTACTGTTTTATAAATGATAATAAATTCTAAAAAAAGAATAAGTTGAATTGACTGGCGAACTGTGGTCATCAGTGATTGAAACTTTTATAACACCACGCAAGTTTATGTCGGGAGCGTTTTCTTAATAGTACAACACCGTTAGTTTACGCACGCAAGTTACGTTATCAATTTCCCCTGTTTTGGCCAACTTTAATTTCCCATTACGTCAGCAGTGACGTCATTGAAATGGACAAATTGACTTCATTTTCAGTCAAGGACATTTTCTCAAAAATTTAAATTTAGCGTGAATAGTATTTCTGTACTTTTGATGTATATTGCTAGTACGCAAGAAAAGCTAAGTTGAGTAAGGATACGATTAATTCAACTGAGGTAAATCGGCATCTATTTTGTCTGACTGTAATGACGTGCATTTTAAATAACCTTTGAAGAGGCTCTAAGATTTATCTTGGCTTAAAGAATCAATTCCGATAAAAGCTTTTGACATCGCAGTAGTTATCTGGGGATTTATATTATTTAGCAGCATGTCGCTAACGCAATCAACGATACTCACGTGACTACAACCTTTGAATTTTAAGACGACAAATCGCCCTCTTGTGGCAGGGTCTTCGCGTATTTATACGTTTGAAAATCCGATCGCTGTTAAAGCAGGTGTTGGTAACAGACGAGTTAGGTGGAATGTGATGCAGGTCAAGACTAACGTACTGCATGCTCAACTGTAGTTGATACATATTCAGTGAGAAACATGGATTCGGGCAACATTAGTTCTCTTACAACGTGGGATGAGATAGAGCAACTACTTCGTGAAGAAAATTTAACCAATATGATAATTCCTGGTCCATTTGAGGTGTCCACGAGGATAGTCTTATATTTCCTCTACGGACTTATCATGTTCATCGCCCTCTTGATGAATTTGATACTCGTCGTTGTTATATTGGCAAGTCCCAAGTTACGCACCGTGACGAACCTGTTCTTGGCATCACTCGGCGTCAGTGATTTGTTAATCGCTTTGTGTAACATGCCGTTCTCTATCATTGGCCACATCTACTACAGCTGGAATCTCGGAGAACCATTGTGCAAAATTGCCGACTACATTAAAGCAGTGACAGTCATCAACAGCATATTTACATTAACTGCAATAGCAGTTGACAGGTAAGTTGGGGTCTAGACGTGAAATGTGTTGAAGAATTTATGTGTCATCATTGAAACAACTCTATTGTATGTGCTCGCGCTTGGTGTAAACTCGGGTCATGTGAAAAAAATGATTTCAGCGAAAGTACAACAGAGTTGGCGACGGTTCTCTAGTAGTGTGACACGAATGCCTCATATTTCACTCAAGTTATTAAAAATAAAAATGTAAACCGGATAATCACCGCACAAATAAAAAACTTCATGTTCAATCAACGTTTCGTCTATTCATTATACATCATCAGGATCATATCTGCAACATTTTAGGACAGCAAGTTGTAAATGTGATCCTGATAAATGACTAATGGATAGACGAAACGTTGATTGAAAATGAAATTTTTTATTACTGTGGCCAAAAACTGATTTAATTAGTACAAATAAACTTCAGATTGTTTGCTTTCAACTTTAGCCACTTTGCCAGTTAACACCACTTAACTGAGTAGAAGTAAAAAGAACAACGTGAAATGTTTCGCAGCGAGATCATGCATTTTTGATGCTTGAATGCTCTACGTACGTGTGTACTCGTAGCACGTCGATTAGCATTCATTATTAGTATTGAACGGTGGACCCTGTTGAGCAGTGTTACATGCTGTCAGTACACACAGTTACTTTGATGAAAATTCCTATCCTGCGGGACAGGTCGTCTGTCTTGTATAACACTGGCGGATTTAGAGGGGGGCCAAGGGGACCATGGCCCCCCAAAACTCTCTCAGATTCTATTTGGCAGTTCGGGGGTGTGCCGTCTGACGGGCAAAATCCTGGCTAATACTCTGCCCTGTCCCCCTAGATAAAAATCCTGGGTCCGCCCCTGTATAATATGTGGTATGGTTGGTATGGGCTTAGCAAACTGTGTAAACCTAGGTTTTCAAATCACCAGGCCTAGAGCACTTGTAAATTATTTAAGTGGTCAAAATGACGATTGAATGGTAACCAACGTGTGACGCCCGTATGTTGATAATACTATAAAAACGTGAGTTCAAGTGTCAGTGTTTTGATGTGCAGATTGCCCGAGGCCTGAAACGTAGTGTTTGTGACATTATCCGTGAAGTTATGATGGCAAAACATAACAATGGCTGTTTCTATATTTAGCAGACTTTCAATTTTTTAGTCACGCATCGCAAATAGTCCAACTGAAAGTATAACACGAATATTACTTTTACCAGGTTGTTAATCTTGGTCTTACGTGTACGTGGAATATAACATGCCTTTTGGAGTAAGTCAGGTCCGTACACATAGACATGCAGCTGTATGCAGAGACCATTAGTTTTTCTAAATAGTAATCTGAAATGATTCTGGTGCGATGAATGAAATTCAGTTTCATACTGGGGCCCGTAGTTTTCAGAATACCTGGTACATGTTTTACAGTACTATTGTGAACAAGGCAGTGAAGCTGCTACGCGGCCCCTGAATGCGACATCAAGAATAGATTAGAAAACGGACAATCGCCGCACAAATAAAAAAGTTCATGTTAATTCAACGTTTCGTCCACTCATAAGACATCATCAGGATATGTACAGTAGGACAACACGTGTCGATTACCATTAAGGTCACATACATATGGTGAAATGTGGGTGAGAGATGCAGGGAATAGTAAGTACGTCATCACCATAGTTGTAGGGTCACTGAGCTCTGCATGTTATTGAGAAAATCAGTAGCATGTTGGTCCACAGTATTTCCTGTACTGCAATTCCTGTACTGTACATCAAGGAGTGATTGGTCATTCAGGACCCTGCACCTCTCACTCTCATTTCACCACATGAATGTGACTTGAATGGTAATCGACGCTTGTTGTCCTACTGTACATATCCCGATGTTGTCTTATGAGTAGACAAAACGTTGAGTTAGCATGAACATCTTTATTTGTGCGGCAATGTCCTTTTTCTAATCGTACAACGGCCAAAAATGATGTAATCAAGAATAGATGTATACAGTTTTTTGATGAAATTAATAAGTTATTCTGCGCAAACATGTCAGAGATATAAGAGCAGGCTATTTATCTTCCTACAACAGATGCGCACACATTAATGGGTGTTCACGTGGAATTTCAAAGTATGGAGACGCCTACGTTAATTTTTACAGCGTTCGGAAGCTAGGCAACGAGCAGCTGTAGCCGCGAAGCACAAGCGTAGAAGCAGCGTGCACAAGCCAGCTCGGTAATGTTAGGAGTTAGTAGTCAAAGCTACGTGGAGTAGTCGCTGGAACAAGCAAATCAATGTTAGGAGCCGTGCGTGCACAACCAACTCGATGTGAGGAGCTCGCTGGTTCCCTGCGTGTCGCTAATTGGTGGTAGAACACACGCAGCTATCATTTAATTTCCTTCTGGATTTTTTTACCCCGGCGTTTCTGATTGGCTGGCCGCATTGTCAACAGTTAGCGCTTTTCGCAAACAGACTGTCTGATGGAGGAAGTGTTATGGTTTGTTGTACAGACAAACCGGTGCTTAATTCATGTTCAAGAAATGTGAATCCCAGAAAATTGTGGTTGCGCCTTTTCGGAGTGCATTTTTGTACTGTCGCTGACCTTTATTTACGTTGCTGTCCTGTATTCACGCAATATGAATAACACACCGGTTAAATCGGCCAGATGTGTGATTGTACATGTATGTGCTTCAAGCGCGGGGCTATTAAACAATACTGCAGAAACGAAATAGTTGCTGTTACGCGCCACTTGTATGACAAGGCTAGTCCGCCATTTTCTTTTTTTGTTGTTAAGCTAACCAATGACTGCCGAGGTTACATCAACCACTGATAAAGCGCGTGCTACTGAATGATACCTGCGCGTGTTATCTACTCGTGTAGATAACACGCATGGAACCAGCGAGTGTTAGGAGCCGCGTGCACAAGCTATTCAATGTAAGACCCGCGTGCACGAGCGAATCAACGCTAGGTGCCGCGTGCACAAGCTAGTCAGTGTTAGAGCAGCGTACACAAGTGAATCAATGCAGTACAAGCGAGTCACATTTAGCAGCCACGCGTGCACAAGCAACTCAATGTTAGGAGTCGCGTGCACAAGCTAGTCCACGTAAGACCCCCGTCAATGGCGGATTTAAGGCGGCCATGGCCCCCTTAAAATTCTTCCAGATTACATTTAGCAGTATGGGGGGGGGGCGAATGTCTGACGGGCAATATCCTGCTAATTCTTTGCCTTGCCCCCCAACTCAAAATCCTGCATCCGTCCCTGCGCGTGGACAAGCGAGTCAATGTTAGGAGCCGCGTGCACAAGCTAGTCAATGTAAGAACCGCTTGCGGAAAAGAGTCGCGTTTGGCAAGCTAGCCCACGATAGAAGCTGCATGCACAAGAGAATCACTGTTGGCAACTACGAACACATGGTCATCGAAGAAAACACATCATTTGTTTAATAACAGATGTTACGCAGCATTCTCTTCAACCATGTCGACCATTCCCTTGTCGTATGTATACATTACTATGCTCCGCACTGTGAACAACAAACGTATCGTTTTTCTCTAATTGTTATCGTAATCAATATAAGGTAGTAAACGACACTTTGTTATTTACGTATATGAATCTAGGCAGAGGCATCGTCTGACCTCATAAACAATACCCATTGTTCTGGACCAGTGCTTGCAATGTTTTTATTTAATTAGATATACATGTACTAACAGTCTGAAGACTCACCTGCTGATTTCATCCGAAATGAAAAGAGTCATAACTCATTGAAGGTAGACTCAAAAAAACGCAACTGTATTCGCTAACATGAGAAAGAAGTGGCATCGGCCATGGGGAAACGCTGTGCCCTATCAACTCTCTCCAGGATACAACAACTTCGCGCTGCAGGCCTATTATGCCCGCAACTAACTATTGCAACGGGGGAGGTGCAAACTTCTGATTGCCTCATACAGTGTAGTTTTGCCCTCTCCCGCCGTCAGCCGCTCACGTCATACAGTTGCAGATCCCTCAGAAACCGTCAACTAAACTACTAAAAACATTGTACCTTTTGTTTCAGCCACTTACTTACAAGAAATTGAACACACAAATACAATTAACATGTGTATACGTTCAGTAATGCATCCTGGATACTCTAGTGTGTATCTTTTAAGTCTTTATGCCTGAAAGCACACGGTTTTAAAAGGACATTGTCTATTTTACAGCCTGTTAGTAGCTTAGACCAAAGGCCGTTGTGGTTTGTGATGTTATTGCAGACCGTCAGAGTCGCCGCTGTCTGTCAGACTTTCTGCAAAACCAAGGCTAGTGACTTTACTAGTTATGAGTACGCTTCGAGTGGGATTTAAGTCCGCCAGCGGAGCGTTTGGTTGCGACCGCAGCGGTAACATTCTCTTTAACTATTTAAAGTTTGGAATTACGAAAGTTACTCTCACAATTTCCCCTTTACATGGTGGCTGCTGGTTACTAAACAGAAAAACAATTGAACTGTCACCTGCAACTAGGTTGAAACTCTCCGACGTTGGACGGGTCGGTCAACCTCGTCAAAATTGCTATAGCCTTTTGACACTAGTTTTACTTGGTGAATGGTGTATTAGTAGACCGGATATTTACCAAAGTGTTGAAAGGTTTTTGACATCGTTTGTTTCTTGGGTACCCTGGTTGGCATGTTGCTATAACATCACCACGTAACCACTTAAGTCCGTAAGAGATGGTTGGGAGTGTAGGCCTACTATTATCCGCATGGTGCTCAGATTTACTAGAAACAAGAGGTTGTTAGATGAGATCTGACGAGACTTCGGTCACACCCGAGACACAGCATACTTATTCATAGAAGGGCTCAGTTTATTAAATGAAGCTCAATTACATACTGTTGACAGAGGAATTGTGAGCAAACAGTAACTTGTAAGAGAAGTGGAGGATAAGTCAGTCCTATCAACGCGTAATCGTAAGAGAGCTGACATGTTTTACCAAGAGACGCACGTAGCTCCGCATTCCTACAAAGGCACTTAGTACAATCGTCTGTGGTGGATACTGGGTATGTTTTCTCCACTGTGATATTTACGTACACTGTCAAGTCGAGCTCACGTGTTCGTTGCTTCTCGCTTACGTTCTACTGAATGCGATGCTATAACCTTGGCCATGTTTACTATTTATCGCGTACATGTTATTGAGGAAAACACAGATTGTTGATTCGAACAACCAAGTCAAAGACAAGACCGCGACGCCGGAAAACTGGTTGCGTTTTGTGGAAACAAGAATTCCACCGTGTAGTCGTCAATAGCTTCGCTTCGGGCTAAGCACACAGATCGAGTGGCTTAACTGGTGAAAATCACAAACCCTTGCTACCCTTTATCTCGGGACACCTGACAATAATGCACAACTTCCAGAAAGCACACATGATGCAGTTTCTCATGGATAAAGAAATGCAACGGAGCCATGGCATTTTGCCTTCGTATGGCCACCGGAAAAAATGAGATTACAAAAGATAACCAAAAATTGCGAAATTTGTATTTTTCTTTCCAAAATCAAGCAATCAACTTCGCCGCGAAGTTGTAATAGACTAGTGCTTACGTAGGAAGCAGACGACTCCAATCTATTCTGGCTCGTGATTAGTCATAGATGTTATGTAGTGTAACCTCATCAACGAAAGTTGGCCCTGTCAACGAGGTTTGGCCCCCTCACCACAGTCATTGCGGTTTGCTTCTAATTGCATGATAAAATCCATTGGGTTACTGTAACACGGTTACAATCGCACTGCGTCCTTGTTCTCCGCTGGTGTCAGTTTGTAGTATATGCTCAGCCCTTAGGCGACACCTATCAGGCGACTTTTCAAACACGGTGTGCCCCGTTTACATGATGGTGTTTACACCCGAGTGAATATTTACACCTGAATGCATAATTACGTACGGCGTGTTTTTGCCATGTAAGCGCAAATGCACCGGAACATAAAGCTACGCTCAAGTGTATACTCACACCACCTCCAGAGGTGGTGTAAGTGAATTTAAAATTACTACGTGCAAATATACGTCTGACGCATGTGAACGCAAATTGAATTTAGGCACGGATGTAAGAGCAAGGTTACTCCACCTAAAGCGAAATTCCAAAATTGTTTCTGCGATCTCACCTCCTCTTAAAGTTATCTCAAACCGTACTTAGTGGCCTACATTCCAACTCGTATGTAAAAAACTAGGCTTTGTCAACTAGTAAAGGTTAATATTTTCTGAAAGAAAAAGATGAGGAAAAATAGAAATACGTTTTATATTTATGTAGCATTATTATCAGTATTACATGAACATTTTTAAGTCAAAACTTCATTTTAAGAAAGGTACATTCATACCAAAATGATCCCTTGGTCGATTTTAATGAAACCTTTTTTAAATGAAAACTTCACCAATTACTCAAAAACAATGTTAGGAATTTTCGATTAGTCTTATCATTTGGTTTCTGTGAAAATCAACTCCCAAAACGTACTTTTTTGTAAAAAATGGCAGTCGTATTCGACTTCGTTACATTTTGCAAAAACTGGGCCTTTATATTGAAAAGCCTATCAGCGTTTTTTGAGATTGATGAACAATTTTCAAGTTTGGAAAGTTTTAGCGAACTCCACCGAGTCGTTTTCGAGGATTCGTTTCGCTAAGTTCAAATTAAATCGATTTGTCGAAGCCAAGAAAAAGTCGATTAAATCTTGAGAGATGAAAGTCTTAAGATCTTTGTTAATTATTCGATGAAAACTTTTTTCGGTCAATATAACCTAAACACCCCTTAGCCGCGTTCATTATTTCAACATTCACGCGCAATGTCATCAGTGCGCAATTGACTAGGTATCACACGAACATTTAATCAGCCAAGTCGATTCTAATTACGTCACGGCTAGACTAGGTCACTGGTGCAGCCAACATATTAAGCGGGACAAGCTAATGCATTGTAGTCCACTTTAAATTAGGTCAAAGGCTCATTGTTAGACACACCACGCGCTAGGAAACTGATATGAAATCCAAGTACATGTACGGAGTGGATACAGAAATCGAGTCGCTGGATCAAGGGCGTCGTGAGCATGAGATCGAAACAGTGAAATGTCAGATTACCAGAATTAAGGAATTTGGGTGACGTTTTATCTCTTTTCACAACTCGCGAGACGCTCAGGATCAAAACTACGTTTTATATTCGTTTTCCCCGGCATCTTTCTGTCATATGTTTAACTCGTTGACGCATTATTGTGACGACTCGGCGAAGGAAAGGACTGAGGATAAGGAGCCGCTCTGTGCCTGGCAGCAGATTCGATTTGAGTGACAGCCCCGTACCCTTTAACCTGGGATAAGTAGTGAACAAATTTACACGCGATTGTGCAGTTCAAGGTGATTCTGTTAAATCTTTTTTCTTGATACCCGGTATATATTTCGTATTTGAAGTTCCCAGAGAATGAAGAGAAGGTATTTTGCTAGACATACGTAATATATCGTAAAAATGGCTAATTTTGTGAGTAAGGTTTGAGATATCCTTAACATAGCTACACCAATCCCCTTTAATCATGCAAATGTTGTAATGCGTGGTAAGTTCTTTTATTGAAATGTTGTTGCGGCTTCTGTATGCCACTGTTTCACTGGATATGTACCTCCCCTAAGAGGTACATTAGGCATTGTTTCAATTAGGTGCAACCGTTCACGCTGAATTTCCAAAAATGCATCACGTTGTGAACGCAACCCGAGCAAGCCATCTTGTGCTTGTATCACTAATCATACAACCAGTATGAATAATCACGCATCAAAAATAATCGAATGCTGGAATTATGCTGTTGAAGCAAAAACAGCGGATAGCATTTCGCACGCGATCATTGATATGAGACTGCTATCGATACCTACAACAGACCACCACAATTTGAGATATCTCAAATTTATCATTCAAGTGATGGCCTTGTGGGAATTTTACGCAACATGACTTATCAAGACTTATTGGCATTGGGTTTGCTATTTTACGTATGCAAAAGGAACGGGAACAGAAAAACACTTGCTTTCGTAACTCCGCCAGGTAATCAACAGTGCGATTATCAAATCCAGTACGTCATTACGACTTGAATCCTCCATGACACATGGATTGTCTTATTCCTTTGTAACGAGTTCGATGGACACTTGGCAAAATGAGTAAGCCTATAGAAGGGAATCTGCCATTTGACAATTTTAAAATCACCCCGTCTTTGAAACGTTCGTTATTTAATGTGTTTTTGCCACCAGTCCGTCGATCTGCCTTAATATTACCATGTTTACCGTTTGCAAGGTAGTTCCAAAAATAATCGCGTAACGTTAGATAACCGAGTTCCCGAGCTATCCAGATTCAAGACAATTTTTCTAAAAGAATCTTTTATTTGTTAGATTTGTTTTTACCGACCACGGACGCTTACGCTAATTGCGACCTGTATCTGACTTGATCACACCGCCTGTGAGTAAAATCGTCGAAAGTTTCCGCATCAAACGCAAATAAAATCATGTCGCTTGCTCAGGTGCAGTCTGATCAATCCTGGATCCGTTCCAGGTTTGAGCACGCAGTCGGGTTCCTGCAAGACAAATTTACAGTAAAAGATATTTTAGTTGCACTATAGGAAACTGTTATCTTTGATACAGTCAAGCTCCTAAGTGCATTGATTTCCTCATGTGAAAGCGTGACGTGAGTTGACTCGCCAGGTAGGTGTCGTTACTCCAAGTAATATATTATGCCATAGTTCACCACTCGATATCCCATCCTCTGACACAGCGCCACCTACACTGTGAAGTTGCCTTGTTGAAACATGATGAGCGACACACGGAATTCCCTGTGTGGGCATTAATGCGCATGCCTTGCACACCACTTGCACACGCCTTTATGAACTGTACTTGCTTGGGCTTGAGGCATTTGATCGGGGTTCCCTTGATTTTGTTTAACTCGATCACTGTCCATTTTAGTAAATTGCAACTATTCAGATGAAAGGTGGTCGCCAGTAACTACGTAAAAGCAAACTGAAAGGGGTTTCCAAGATTTCAACCAATCGGAATGACTTAAAGTTATGACGTCAGTTTCAATACTTTAACCAATGAAAAGCCATGTTAAAGAACATTCAACATTGGTGCAGCTTTAGTAGGACTGTGGAAGAGTGTAATGCTATCCCAGGGAAGAAAAGTGTCATTACATCCGCATTTAAAGAGTTGTAACATAAAACGCCGTTGTTACTCTGTACATAATGACGTATTCTAAGTATTACACGCTCTCTGTCTATAAACAGTATACTGCAAAGCCTAATACATAGTTTGTAGGACAAGGTTTGAAACAGGTAACTACGTCACTAGTATCTACCGTCACCGTACAAAGCGGTCATCAACAGAAGTGCCCTTGCAGATGTGGAACAGCCTGCGTTGATAAATCACTCGACTTCATTTTCAATAGAACGGAACAGTCTAGACGCTAGGCAATAGTCTAGGCCAAAAACCGCTGCTGATTCGGACCTCCACTTTTTGATAATCGTGTCGGTGGTGCGGCATTTTTAGTTGCCGCCTTTCAACAAAACAATTATGTGGTGAGCCAAAAAGACCTGGGATTCATTTTTTTACTCAACTCTAACCAATTTCGGGTGAGAGAAGGGGAGGGGTGGTGCAAAATTGCCAGTGCTCGAAAATCCCTCTTTCTTTCTCAGTTGGCGACAGCAAATGGCGTCACCATTCATAATCAGCATGTTGTCAAACATCGACCAAATATTGTCCTTTAGCATAACAGATTTCCCCAACAAAAAGATCCCGTTACCTCTGAAACATTGTTTGAATTAATAGAATTGTGGAACTAACACCTTGCTGTGCCGCGACGACCGCTTGGCAAGAGTAGACGATTTGATCGTGCAACACTTCACTCGGGGTGGAATGAAATATCAGCTACCGGGCAAGTTTGGAACTGCAGGCTCTTGTAAGCCGTCACGCCTTGTACCCAGGTGCACTGGAAATTTTAACTGCTGCTCTCGATGATTTGTCAACGCAACGTTTGAAGTCATGTTGGTGATTCAGAGATGGCTGCTAGTGCATATGTTAGGGTTTGTTACATATTATCAAACGGATTGTCCCGTATTTCGCACATGTATGGGAAGATCCACATTACTCATACTGAGTTGAATCTCGAGATTTGTCTTATTCGCCAAATATTCTTTCACACCGTTTTTGAGTCAGATATCATAAACGATCGCCTGCCGAAGTCTTTCGGTTATTTTTAGCCAATCATAATTTTGGGCTTGCTCTATGATGTAAGGAATCAATCTGCATAGTGTCCTACATGGAAAAGCATGCCATTTGCACGGTTTCATGAAACACACCCATGCCAGTCAGCAACCGAGTAAACAAAACCTGGACTTAGTTCTCAAAACTGCTACGAAAGGCGGACGTTTTGCTTTGGCACAGAATAAAAATCTGTTACTGAACAAGGTCTCAGCATAAACATTTCCTGAGCAAGCATCCGCTTGTAGGATGCGATATTACCAGTTCCGACGCACTGGCAAGCGCGACTAGTTTATTTTTGTTTCCACATTTGAAAGCACGTCTTTACCCCACCGAGAAGCAATACACAGTGGTGAACTCGTAGGTTTTGGGGGATCCGTCGCAGGTGGCACTACGACAGAGTTGCTGAACTGATGGTGGGGGGAAGGCCTCAAAAATAAAAATGACGGGAAGGGTGGCACAAAGAAAGACGAGTATCGAAGCTTAGCGCACCTTTGCCTAGTGCATTTTTACATCTTAATATGCATTACCTGGCGAGTCATGACGTTTCAAACCTTGTATTACTATTGCTTCCATGTACGTAATTTTTGTGCAGCTTTTCAAAAACAGGGCGGGCGTTCCATAATCATACTGAGGGAAAAGACCTGCTTTACGAATAGTTTCAGTGCCCCATGTCAGTAAGATTGCACACACCAATCTCGGATCATTCTCGGATTAAAAGAGCATTATCAGTCTTATGGCGGAAAAACGTGATTTTTTTGGATAGACGGGATAAACTTCTAAAAGTTTTGACCAAAGCTTCAAAACAACAAAGTCTGCTGTATGTATTTTCTTTTTAATTTACACTGAAATGGCCAGTTTTCGCTGTTATCTATCGGACATTCGCTGAAATCAGTACAGACGTATTTACCATTAAAATAAATTGGTTAAAGTGGAGATAAGATAAACCAAATGACGTTTGGAGATCTTGAATATATGTAATATTCGTCAACAAAAGCGTATTATTTCTTCTTTTCTCTCGACATTAACTACCAAAATTAATTACTGTCAGACGTCTCCATCAGAAACCTCATATGGCGCCGGAAAAAGCTTTGGAGGCGCTTGTACTAATCAAACCAAATGACGTCATCTTTGGGACACACGACGTGCCACAAGAAACCTTACCACACGGTGACGGGTGCAGATTTCAAATAGCAGAATTTCATGATTACCGCTATTACAGCCGATGTAAGGTTTTATTTAAATGCAGCGACACAGATCTCGACACTTACATGAACACTTGCATAGAATATCCGACGGAGTCACAGTGCCCCAATAGCGTGGCCTCTTCGATGTTAGAAGCGCGGTCCCGCTGTAGGGGGACTCTCAAACTTATTCAAAATAACATCGAAGGCTTATTCACAACTACCGACATAGGGTTCTAGAGAAAAGAAGTACAGAGCTTTGCAACAAGAAAATTTACCACATGGTGACGGATAACTCGAACATTTCAAATCGCGGAGTTTCAAATGTATAGCTGTCAGTGGCAACATAGTTTAAATACAGCGAGTCATATTAGAACCGACTTACAACTGCTTGGCATGTGAAGTGTCAGTGACCCAATAGCTTGGCGTCTTCGAAGTCAGTAGCGCGGTCCCGGTGGGGGCCAGTTACTCAAAATAGCATCAATGGCTTAATTACAAAGACATCGGGGTCTAGTGAACCAATTAAAGTCCGCAGTTCCTACGTGCTGGGCGGGACTGGTTGGCAATTAATGGAGATTCGTCGAACCCACGGTGAGATTCTGGTGCGGAGTGCCTGTACTTGGGAACTAATTTGTCTGTAGTTACCCCGTCACAATTGGGGATTAAACCGGAGCGTAAGGTGGTGTTACACATCTAACTGATCAATTTGCATTTTAAAAATACCTGTGGCCCGACGCATGCCGATCACTGAGACCCGCAGGAAAGTCTAAACTATTGAGGTGAGGACAAAGTATCAAATAAAAAGGATATACGAAGCTAATGCAACGACTAGGCCGCCATTTTTTTTAAAATATCGTTCATCGTTTTTAGTAAAAGTCGCATCACATAAGACGTTATGTGGTTTGAAGTTCGTCAATCGAACGGCGTCCCCATCGTCTAGCACGACGCATGGAAATGCTGGCGGCACACTCTTGCCAGTGCGTGCCAAAGTGTTGACAACTGACGTTTGAAGGTACACCATTTCGCAATGTTGAGTTCAACAGGGGTAGGTGCCGACGCGAAACTTGAATCAGCTTTCTAATAGAAACATGCCTGTGTCGATTAAAACGCAATACTTGCAGGCTATCTCCTCATCTCTGTGATTGCTTGGCCAGTTTAATTAGAAACTCACCATATAGCGGCCACGTGACGTTGAAGTAGGTTAAAATGATGGCCAAATGTTTTTAAGATTATCTGAAAACTTATTTTGTGGCTCATTCTTACTCGTATATCAGAAAACTAAGCCTTATCAACTAGTAAAAGTATATACTTTCTTAAAGAAAAATTATCAAGGAATATTAATATGTTTTATATTGATGTACCATTGTTATTATTACGTTAGCACATTTTAAGTCAATCTTTCATTTTTAAGAGAGGTACATTCATAGTAAAAATACCCCTAGAAGGATTTTAATGAAACCTTTTTCAAATAAAACTTTAATAGTTACTTCAAAAGCGCTGTTAAGAATTTTCGATTGGTCTTTTTGTTTTGATTCCTTTGACAAATCAACTCGCAAAACGTAAGGTGTTTTTATAAAAGATAGCAATCGTATTCGTCTTTGTTACATTAAGCAAAAATTGGGCCTTTCTAAAGAAAATACTAACTGTATTTTTAAGATTGGTGAATAAATAGTAAATTTGGGGAGTTTCAGCAAAATCCAAAGAGTTGTTTTTGAGAACTCTTGCACCTAAATCAAATTAAGTGGATTTGCCGAAGCCGAGAAAAAGCCTATTAAACCGGGACGAGAGAAAATCTCAAGGTCTTCGATTAATTATTCGGTGAAAACTTGTTTTCGGTCAATACAATGTATAACCTATGTATACATGCCTTAACCATGTAACCTATTTCAGCACTCACTCGCAATGTCAAGTGAATTTGCAGTGCGTAGTTAACTTAATTATCTTTAAAACGTTACCCTCTACAGCCAAGGAACCAACCATATTGCTGACATACTTAAAAGTAGGTCAGCAGTTTATTGTTCTACACGTCGCAACATGCGCCGGGAGACCGATACGAAATCAAGTAAGAAACGCATAACAGAAGTCGAGTCGGTGGTTAAAGCACGTCGTTAGCATGAGATCAATACAGCAAAATGGTTAATTACCTATCGAATTATGGAATTTGGGTGAGGATTTATCTCTTTTCACAACTTGCTGCGTTCGCAAATACAGAGTTGCAGAAGCGTGAGGCGACTCGGAACATTCATTCTCAATGGTCGTAAGTGCATGTAGACGCAAAACTCATTCAGGATCAAAACTGCGTTTTGTCTTTGTCTTCACCGGCAACGTTCTATCATATGTACACCTCGTGAACTCAACATTATGGCGACTCGGTGAATGAAAGGAGTGAGGGTACACACGAAGCTGCTCCGTACCTTGCTGGAGATTACATTTGAGTGATAGGCCTGCAAACTTTGACCTCGGATAAGTAGTAAACAAATATCCACACGGTTGGGCGGTTCCAAGGTGGTTCTGTGAAATCTTTTTTCTCGTTAGGCGTACTTGAAATTCCCCGAGAATGAAGATAAAGTACTTTGTTAGACATATGTGAAATATTGTAAAAATGGTCGGTTTTTGTGAATAAGGCTAGAGATATCCTTAAGAACGAGTTGTGTGCAAAAATGATTCGCCGCAAATCACTGAACCGTGTCCAGTAAGTATCGTGACGTGATGCGGCCTATGTGAACCCGCGATGTTCGTGATTAGTACAAAGGTCACCTATTTGTAGAATTTTTTGTTTTCACATTTACAAGTTGTCAATGAATACAACTGCACTTTATTTAGACTTAGAGATTATGTTATTTTGACTACTTGGCGCTTCGTATTGCTCAAGACCTTACCGGGCATTTAAATAATCAACGTGACAATTAAATATAGCCTCCAAACACCCTTTTTGACACCAGAAATAGAAGAATTTTTAAATAAATTTACTTTTTGTTTTTAAAAGCCACAGAAAGTAACTAATTGCGACGTAAATTACACCTCCTTAATTTGTAGTCCATTTGAGCGCCCCAGATATATTCTCAACCAATCACAATAAAGAGGTACATATGGCATCATCGTGTCAAAGAAATTTTCCCGAAGCCTCACTGCGCAACAGCTGAGTGTCATTTCTTGGACCCAAAGAGCTAAATGAGAGTTAGCTCATTGCATTCTCATTTAGCTCCTTGTATGGACGCAGGCTACTTATCAGTCTCTGGGATAAAATGCCGCGTTACGTGGTGTACAGGTGCACCAATGTAAGCGGTAATGACAAACATTTGTACAACTTCCCGCCGATACCGTCATGTGCCGTGTATGGAATAGATTCGTATCCACAACAAAAAAGGACTGGCGACAAAATTATTAGAGCAGCAAGATGTGTTCTAGCCTTAGAGCAAACCTGTATACTAAACATACAGCTTTGCGCTGATGTGAGTAAATACTGACCAAATAAAATTGGAACAAAATTAAGTTCTTTCAAAACCACGCTTCGCTCTTGAGTAAACAAAATAATCTACCAATGCTGGAAAAACTGGCGTTCTACCCTTACTCTGCTGCTTGAAACTGACGGAAATCTAATCGTTCACTGTGCGTGTACGATACCTATCAAAAACATTACTGACAAGTGTTGACAACTTTTTAACTTTACAGTTTTGAAAAACTCCTCGTTTCTGCATTATTTATACCATAAAAATCATTAAATGACACTAAACCCTGTTTTGGCCTATTAACAGATATTCAAAACCAATTATCTGAAACCACATAATGCTCTGTAACTACTCGACAACCCTCATAATTATGGAGGAAGATTGACGCCTCCAATGCATTAGCGGGTGGTTTAAGACATCCCTATAATATTTTTGCACTTGTGAGGTTTTAGACCGTGTACAATAATTATATATTATGAATACTAAAGAAATACTTATTTTGAGAAATATTTGAGGAATTTTGAATTTTAAAGAAAAAAATGATTTTTGGTAAATTCCCACCACGTGATGTCATCAGTGGAAGACGTTGATGAGTGGACAGCATATATGACAGTGATTTTGTAAGTTACGAAGAGTAGAGCTTGACGAGTATTATGCAGGCACGCATGAAGACGGGAGTGAAGACGCCACTCAGGCCATAGGTGAAACAGATAATGAGCTAGACCTCGCAAAATTGTCAGACTGCGTGTTTGAGGCCGTACGAACACGACCCTCTCGCACCGGCGTCTTCGGCGAGTGAAACCGAGGAGGAGCCTAATCAGTTTAGCGATTTCAGAGCTGACATTCTGAGTGAATCACAATTAAAATTTTAATCACTTTAGTGTCAAGTAATATGTATATGTCTCGAACCGTAAATCTGTACTCGACGTTATTACCCGTCAAAGCCCAGTCGCGAATAGCAGCCACTGGATTTCGTATGCTGAGTGCGTTTGTCAGGAACGATCATATCTAATTATTATAATGCTAACTGGATTTTATTTCTGGTAAATGATACTCGTTTCTGTCTTTTCTGTTCCAAAATTATGAAAGCTTTGGTCGTTGTTATTCGTCCATTATTTCAGTCCAGTGTCCGTCTTTAGCTCCTGTGCCGGCCGCGGTCGTGACCTCAGACTGTTTGCGCGGCATCTACATTCCATTTTTTAGTACTTTGCATTGACGTACATATGTGGACAGCCTACATTCCCACAAAATCTCGAGCAAGAATAGACTGACGAGAACGTTTTTACTACAATCACATTCATTATCTCAGTCAGAATTTGATGCTGATGCTGTTACTCAATATTTTCCTGACGACCACATTCCCATGCAACTATGGTACAATATAACACATCGTTTTTGCTCCAGCAACACTGATCAAATGCACTTACAGGTTGGAGAAATCTCCATCAAATCTACGTTTCTGCGACGGGTCAAAGCAAGATTCCTCAAAATGCGCTGAGCACAGGGTGGCACCTGAACTGTACCCGTGTCCGACGCACGAGCCTGTGCCATTTCTGGGCGATCTTAGGGTCTTTTGGATACAGAAAAACTGAAATGTTGTCTGTCCGACTGCCGTTACTGCATCCTTCGTACACGCACCTTCTCCTGATACTCGTCTCCTGAGCAAACTCGTGAAAATTAGTGTAACTAGAACGGCTTATGCGTCTCCTCTGGGCATAACAACGTCAATTGAAAAAAAAACAGCCTCAAATGGCTTCATGAGAGTTTGGACTGAAAGAAAAAACGCTGGGTCCACAGAAATGAAAGCGCGATTGAAATTTTGATAGCTGTTGGTATTTAGAAGCAGATCATATTTTGCTCTATTGGATGTTGCCCAGGATTTTGACGAAGCTTCTACGTCGCGCTACAGATGCTTGTGCCCTCAATCAGTGGAAGTAGTCAAGAAAAAGAAAACACGATTAATATAAGTATTAGTGATTTATGTTAAATTTGGCCTGAGGCAGAGTATTTTAAGCGTATTTATCTGATAACGTAACCAGCATTGATTTCAACGAATGTTTGTCAGCCAACAACGAGAATTGACTATTTGTAATGAAATCACAAATGACACAACGGATTGTATCGCTTTTGTAGCTCTAAATATGTATTACGAAAAATTCACTGTAGAATGATTGGAACGGCAAAAGTGTATACTGGTACTAAATAAAACTTCAAAAACATCGATTTTAGCCTGAAATTCAAATGCGTACGCAAGAGACGATTTTAAAACATAATCATACTACTGCAATGGATAAGGGAAACTTTAAACTGACAGAAAAGGTCGGCAAATTGCTTTTGTCCATAAATATTGACAATAGCATTGAAACTAATAAATTGAAGATTTTAAAACAATCAACAACTAATCGCCTTTGGCGAGACCTGATTCTTCTACGTGCCAGCAAGGAGGTCAACATATTTCTAGCGAAAACTCATTGTGGATAAGTGCTCTTGATAGGAAAACAAGTTAATAACAAAACCTGTTTGCCAAACAACAGAGATCGTGGTGGTCGAAAATCGATCCCTTTCTAGTTAACACATGATCGCGAATATAAGACGCGTAACCATACAGGGTGTCTCGAGATTATTCAAATAAAAGGAAAATCAAACAAGAGAGGGTATAAAGTGTATTGAAACGCTTCTTGCTAACAGCAAAGAGTAGGAGTTCTTACTCACGTAGGATTACAATCTTCATACAGTTGTATGCACTCCTCTGTCGCGGGAACACTCATTGCTCTATTTTTCATGGCAGCCATTATACATCACTTGGTTTGCTCGCAATCGCTCTATGAAAGCTGTCCTCAGATCAACCGTTGTTTGCGTTTATTTTTTTATTATGTTGACTCACTTTTCAAGTATCCCTACAAAAAGCAATCGAATGGTTTCAGGTCTGTAGAGCTCTTTGACCGGGGAAATATCTCCAAAACGTGAAATGAGGCAATTTCGGAAGTAGTTTGCGATGTCTCCATAGCTGACGAGCTGTAAGGGAAGTTGCACCATACGTATCGACTGACATTGAAACACCACTTCCTTGACATCCCCATTTCATGTTTTTTAAATTTAATGATTGCAATAGCAAATAAAGCTTTTGACTGTTTAAGCGCCAGAGTAGTGCATACTTTCAAAGGTCGTTCTAGTAAAAACTTCCACATTTCGTCAAAATGCGCTTGAATGCACCATCTCTTTTTTGAGTAATTCTCATTTAAAGTACGATGAAAGCTTGAGGCACCCTGTATTTATTTCACGCGTCATAGGACTCAAAAGTAATCGGACAAAATACCGTTTCCGCACTTAGACGTCATGACGGGAAATTCCGCTTTCGCTCACACGTTTGGGCGGGGAAGTCCGGGTCATTTGTCTGATTATTTGTGACGTACAGACTAAGTGTAGGTTACCAACACTTTTGTGTTACGGTTCTAAAATAAACACTAATCCTTGCTTGATATGGTGTTTTATTCCGTGAATTACTCTCGTCTTTCAGTGTCGCCATGGGTTAAAAAAACCGTCGAACCCAAAGATGAGAATAAGTTTGTCTGTTCCTCCTCATTGGCACGTATTGGATAACGGCACACGCTACGCTAAATTTTCTTCCTCTGAAGGCTCAACAAAACGTTTCGTGTAGAAATTTCTTCATACAGGCACTTGTTTTGACGTTTTTCAAACCTTTATGTATTAAAAAGTTCATGATCTGCACCAATAAAGTAACTGACAACTCTGACGAAATCTTGACTCGCGTGAAAGTTTTGTTCGATTCTTTAACCTTGCTTTTATGTTCACATTAAAACATAACACGAAAATCGAAAATTCAACCAGTTTGCCTATTAGATATTTCCAAGGACAATCAAAATAACCTAATCCCAAAATTACGAAAACTGCTTTCCGCGTCAGAAGTACAGCAGTCGAGTCGTTGAGTTCAATGTATTAATTAACGTGAAAATGACGATATACAAAACACTAAGAATGACGTGATGTTCTGAGTCTGACAACAGCTATGAACCGCCACCTAGTTAATAGTTGTAAGAACGAAATCATTGATCGCGGAACACAAAATTTCACCTACTACGTTGGGTAAAACAGTGGCGGATCTAGGATACCTTAAGGGGGGCGACACTTTGTCTCGGGCAATCACGTAAAGCACGACTGCATGCGCACATCCAGCCTGAAATGAAGGAGGGCTTGGATTTCTGAGAGTGTGGACCTCCTTGCTGTAATGCAACCGCACGACTAAAAATAAAAAAACGGGGAGACGCTTCCTACACCTTGTTTCGGCCACTTCGTCATTACCAGGGTTAATTAATAAACTCAATATTTCCTCACGCTCTTACTGTATTCCTGTTTTATTTTTGGCGGCAGCCAAGGGGGGGGGGGTGGACCCCATGACCCCCCCCTAAATCCGCTTATGTAAAACGCGTGTAAATCGTAGCCAAAGTCGTATGCTGGCCTTAGTTGTAAAACTACGCAGGTCGGATTATTTTGATGTACATTGCGAAATAACCCCGACACAATATCTGTCGATGGTGAAGTGGTTAAGGGCCTATGCAGGAATGCTGATGCATTACTTTTATAAAGAAGGCGAGCAAACGCACCATGGCTTGCAAACCGCAATATTAATAAGAACATGCCTGCCTGCATAGCCGGTAAACAAAACAACAGCCACTTAACGTTGGAAGATATTGTCAGATTAGTTCCAAGCATAAAAATCAATTTATAACGGTTTTAAAGGACAGAAATCGATCCACAATTATTTTTTTTTCTTATAGTGACGAGTTGAGCGCGATTTAGCTATTCAAGTAATTCTGTCTTGTTTTAGCATTCTTCCGCAGGCGCGGAAGTTATGATACGCGTTGTTTATCCAACAAAAACTAAGACGAATAACAAAAAACGTTTATGCTCAAATGAAAATCTCTGAGAATATACACATAATAGCTAGATACCGAGTTAATTCATGTAAATTGTTTCTGGACTGTGATACGCTTATATTAATTATTTGAATAAAACTTTAGTCGGCAATCTTGAAGTGGAAGGGTAATAAAGTCGTAAGTCACTAATTTCATCAAATAGACGCACGGTCATGTTTGCGGCGGACTTTTCCAACTTTTTAATGCAAAAATTGCACATGTGATCACTCGAGTAACAATTTTCGGAAAAAATCAAAAAACATCCACAAAAATCCCATGAGAATGAATCTGTATTTTGAAGAGATTGTGTCCAGACTCAGTCAGCTGTTTATTGTTTTGGAAAACAAGAAGCACGCAGTCGCTCTCTCTCATTCCGCTACGATCTACACGCACATCAACAACTTAAAAGCATTGCTCAGTCATGAGTCATGTTTCTAGTATAAAATAGTCGTTAGTTTGCTCGACAAAATTTCCTGTATACCTCTTTGCGTGAACGCGAATCAAAGCGTCATATCCCGATGAGTGTAACTGCGTGCATGGATGGTGATTTACTTCGTAGCAAATATCGTAACGTAAAATCTTGGTAAGACGTGATTACTTTCAGACGAAAGTGCACATCTTATGGAACTACAAGTGATTCATTTGTTAGAGCGTGCGAGTTTTACACGTTAACGCGTTCATCTAAGTCTGGATGGAATAACGCGTTAGCTGACCACTCGCAAGCTCCGCTCCCTTGTAACGTGACACCCTACAAACAAACAATAAGTTTTACCCGTCAACGTGTTGCTTGTCGGGTAACGAAGGTGTGTCAAGAGTGCTGCGTTCTGATTGGTCATTTAAAACGTCACTCAAAATCAAAATCCGGGCGATAGGTCAATTTGCTTTGTGGATGTGTGCCAGGTGTCGCTTTTTAGCTCTAGTTGGAGTTAAAATGTTTGCAATGTCCCGGTTCGGCTAAGCGTTTGATTTCATCACACTGGAAAATCTGAATTTCTACATGCTGTTGTTTATATACCCCCCCCCCCTGTGTAGTGGCCCATGTCAGTCATTCAATTCAAAATCCTCTAACCAGGGCCTAAACTCAACGATGCTGAATAAACTGTCATAATCTAAGTTTACATCTTGCTGTTCATCGAGACATTTTCAGGACACTATGATCAGATTTTCATGATTGGTCCGAAAAGGAGTGTCATCAAAGCAGGAAAGCAGACCGATTCCTGTGTTGTGCGTTTATCTCTGACTCACGTTCCAATGTTCAAAAATCAAATGATCAATTGTTCCGTCGTATTTATAAATTGTGGTGTGCAACTCTAAATAACCAACCCCGTTTTTGGAATCTACGCTTACACGCAAACGAACAACTTCCGAAAACGCAAACAACTGAAATAGGTCCGTCTCGGATTACACGTCGATAATTTACTCCTCTTTGTCCTGGAAATAAAAAAGCGTGTGCCCTATTTTAGAAATCGGGTACATTTTCGCGTCTCTTATTCATAGCGGGAAGATGGATAATTTCAGATTACAGCAGTAATACTTGGTGGGCACTGGAAGGACGAATAGAGAAACGCAATCGAGAAAAACTAGATAATCAGACAACAACAACAGCTAACATGTGAAATTCCTGTGGCACAAAAACGAGGCAGCACTGAATTACCATCTGACACAACGCCACCTATACTGAAAAGTATCCCTCTGGAAACACGATGAACGACACACGAAATTCCGTGTGTGGGCATCAATGCGCATGCTTGGTCGGAAGTTTATCGATCATATCGCCACCACTTGCACACGCCTTATCTGAAGTGTACTTGTTCAGGCTTAGCTACGGGATCGGGGTTTCCTTGAGTTTGTTTATTTCGATTACTGCCCGTTTTTGATAAATCGCAACTATTCAAGACAAAGGTGGCCGCCATACTACGTAACAGTAAACTGAAAGGGATTTCCCAGATTTCAATCAATGGGAATGACTGAATGTTATGACGTCGGTTTCATTACTTTGACCAATGAGTAGCGATGTTAAACAACATGCCACAGCGCTACCTTTCGTGCTACGAAAGGTAGCGCCGACAGTTAATGAATTTTGAACCTGTAAATTTCCTTTCTGTGTTCCAACATTAGATGTGGCTGCCACGTTGACGGGAAAATTCTGCAAATGATCCTGTGGGTAAACAGGTTGATGAAGACTGGCAAGGAACATGCCCCATAGATGGCTAACTTTTCACCACCATTACTCGATTGGATCGACTCATAATGCAACGAATCTAGACCGATTTTTTACTGTTCGAACACCCATTTCTGTTACTTTTCTATGCTTTACGTATGTGTTATCTAGAATTGTTAATTCTTGGAAATTTGCATTTTTCAAGAAGTGGTTTTATACTTTGATAGGCAGGGTTATTTATTACATTTTATGACCCTGCTTGCCTGAGAACACAGTATGATTGACTGTCGCTGAGTGACTTTAAGTCAAGACTTTGCCCATAATAAAGGCCATCAATGTAAAGGACGAATCCATTTAAGGAATTTCTGAAACTCAACAGGAGGATCATTTCTAACCACAAAATGTAGAGCACTTCGATAGCAAAGGAGGAACTAATTTTTGACAACGCAACATCAACGTTACGAATTTAAGGTTACAAATGTATGTAGGACCCTGGAAAAAAGGCCAATTTTGCAAACTTCGGTCCATCATGTCTCAGAAAAGGTTGATTAAATTCATATGAAGCTTTCAGACATCGTGATTTACGCACTGTTCTCCAAATGCTTTCGGAATTGTTTTAAAAATTTTGCACTTTCGCATGAGATGCTCTTAAAATAGGACTTTTATAATTTTTATGAATTAAATCAAAAGTTGCATCAAACGAAGACGAAGTGATAATTTAGAAAACTGTAATAGAAATAACTTAGAGTTTGTGAACTAATCACAACGCTTATCATTGTCTTTATTTTGTTCAAAATAACTTTTAGTGTCCGAAGAAATGTCACATTTCTAGTAGCTCAGCTTAGGCTACACGTTAAGTGCGAACGCGAACGTTTGATTAACCAAAGGTCACAGGTCTACGCACGCGTATGCGTCGTGTTCCATTTTTGGAGAGCTTCGACTACACGTCAAGCGCGAACGTGAACGAGTGAGGTCGACATTCTTTGCTCATTACGACACAATGTTGACCTGTAGTTTATCGCGTTCAGTCTTGTCACAACGTGAAGACAGCTGATCTTCTGTAAGTGCATACCGTGAGTTTTAATTGCCGATTTATCGTAAAAGGTCGTTAAATTGATGCACCTTTTTGATATTTTTAGAAAGTATGGTCATCCAAGATATAGCTCAGTGCAGAAATGTGCACAAGTGGGCTGCGAAACCCCTGTTCATCACCTAATAAGGTTTCCCTGGTCAAAACATCATCAACTTTGCGAAGTGTCCCCGGCTGCCTCCGTCCACCCGTTGACATAGGTATTAGTTCAAGTATCCTGAAGTTAACTAAACACAATAAGTGAACGTGTAGTTTTATTCTATGATAAACATCAGTGATTGAAAATGTACACAAACACAGAAATTAACTTAGCGATATAAAACATTGACTTGCTCGTCTGTCAAAGACGCCAAATTTATTCGAGGATATTTTAAACGTTTTTCATGGTTTATCCTCAACCAACCTTAGAAAGTCCAGGAAGTCGAAGTCATCATCCAAGAGCGACATATCCAACAAATGATACTATGTCATTTTCTTGTTGATTGCAGCGCCACCGCTTAACTGGGCGTACCTGTAGCCGAAACAAAAAATACGTGACTTAAAATTACCTTAATTAGTTAATCAGAATTTTTATCATCAGTTTTGAACTACATTAGGCGATTACAGTGTTCTGATGGAATCATTACGGTCGTTAATTTAAATCCACCGCTGCTGCTTCAGGATGTATAATAATTTGTGCGGAGCTTTCATGGTAATGCAGTTTAATAAAGGATGACGTGTTTCTTTTAATCCCATTTTCTTACATTTAATATATTTAATGTACATTAAAAGATACATTTAAACAATTATAAGATTTAGATGCGAAAGTGATCAAAGACATCTATTGCTTTTGAAATGAACAGTCACCCTCGTAGCCTTGCACAAGTTGGTATAAGAAACACACCAGCTGCTCTTAAATACATTCGAATTAAAAAGACCATGACTCTTCAAAGCTACATGTATTTTGAAAATGCGGTGATAAACAATGTTTGGTTGTATTTCAGTTGATCACGTCCGTTGAAGGTAACATGCCGGTGGTAAATTACGATAGTAAATTACGTACTTAAAGAGTATTTTCATGTCGGAAAGTTTTGAGCCTAATCATTGAATCTCACCAACCCGTTTACATCGCAGGCAAACACCAGCGACATCTGGTCACAACTGTCCAAATGCGACTACATGCAGTGTTTTCATACGAAAAACTTTGTCATTATATCGGACTTCAAAGCAATGCCAAGTGCCGATTTCTGATTTTAATAATTATGATTGTAAAAAGTTACAATTCTTTGTTTTACATGGTGATTTAGTAGAATGCCTGTGAAGTATATCATACAAAATTTTGATATTTTCTTAAAAAATTATGCCAGACAACTTTATGTAACTTGAATGAGTGTGACGGGCGTACACGACGATGTACGCTTTGAATTTCTTGTCCTGAACAAGTTGGAAACAACGTTTTTGTAAAATTCAAATTGTCTCTGAGTACGTCTGTCTTACCCATTTTACGGCAATTCTTACATTCGGACAAAAAGATGGTACATTGCTTATGATCTACATGTATTTTAACTGGCACTTCTCTCCGAGTAATGGCAGGTTAGTGTTGTTCCATGGTTTTTATGAGGCAATTTTTCGCGTGCCAACGAAGGGTTCTGTCACATTTGAAGTTTCGTTTTAACATTACCGCTACCAGTATATAATTACTGTTGTTTTAACCGGTCTTTTACGGAGCATCATAAACCGCCTTAAATGAGCGTCGTAGTTAAGAAGGTTGAAACCTTTTACAAGCATTTCCGGAGTACATATAATGGATACAACATTATCAGTCATCCCGGTGAAGTACTCGATGGGCGAAGTATAAAACAAAATACTTCTAGGAACTAACTAAGATATTTCTCCCGACTTTACGGAGCCACGTGGCTCTTTGAACTGACGATTGATGACTGACTGACTCCCACGAAACCTGTGTCGCCCTCTGTCGCTGTTCCCAAGACATGACTCAGACAACTTGAATCTAGTACTACCCTGTCTAGACATACAGTTAGGGGTTCTTGGATTTCACCCACACAGCTTCTCTGACACCCCGTGGACCGGTACATTTCCAGAAGTGCTCTGATGCCCATCAATACGCCCGGCCCGAAGCAGCACAACACCAAACTATTCCAAGGTATCTACGCAACACATGTATCAAGTATTTGTTCTGCTTCTTTGCATGCAAACGATCTAACCAGTATCTAGTTTCTTAACTATGGTGCAATTTATGATGGTAACTCAGTCAGATTTGTACAAATTCATTTTAGTTGGAAATAAACAAAAAAGGAAACGCCAGTGTTGAACGAGTTTCCTAGTTAATCAACTCGGGAGTGGCTGACATGCAACACCCGGAAGATGGGAATTTTGGTAGTACTATAGAAACAAACACTCGACCAAAATATTAGCTTCCAATATTTGTCAATTTCAGAAAATTTCATGGTTCCTTATTTTCGCTTAACGCATCTTCGAATGGGTTAGGCGTCATTTTTAGAAAAATTAAACATATTGAAGTTTTAAATAACCGCAAACAGAATGTAAAAGGTAACTGATTTCCTGGAGACGCTAATCTTCAAGAACATAAAAAAGACAATTTTAGAACATTTGTGTGCCTTTATATTTTAGTTTGATTGTTTGAACTAAGAAAGCTGGAGTTCGGACACAAGCAACAAAATTCACAAAATTGAGGTTGAAATTTCGGCCAATGCCAGAAGTCGTCAGATAACAGACATAAACTATTTTATTTCTCTATCTTATGTCTTACAAGAACTACACTCGGTATTGTGGGCAATTCGGTCGCCTTTGTGTTACGAATCTTCAAACAAAATCCGCCTCTCGTTCTGTAACGAACTGTTGGCGAAGTGGGCAAAAAGGTCCGCCCCTGAGAGACAAAATGTCCGAGGAAATGTTTTTTTTTTCTTTTTTTTAGTCAGCCCGCTCTTATGTTAGCAAAAGGTCCATAACGTCAGGAATCCAAGCCCCCCATTTTGAAAACTGGGTGCGCGCATGATTATTGACGTACATGTAGTGGCGCTTCTGAAACAATTACCTGTATTCATGCTCAACATTACTATATGTAGTAGCCGAAGTGAGTTATTCAAAACTTGAAAACTTTTAAGTTTCCAAGTTGAAATGATTTGACGGAAATTGTATCACTGCTATCAATTCACTAAAAGAAGTCTTTCTTAAGTTGCATACAGGTGTATTTCAGAGCAAAAAATGCTGCTTATATGATTCCGGAAATTTGTAGCGTGTGAGAAATGATCATTGGCGGCGCAGCACTGAAAATCTGGGTTCTATAGCCCCCTCAGCCCCCTATGGTGCGCCGCCCATGAGCAGGGTTCACAAACAACTTCAAATGGGCGTGCGCTTGTCACTATTTGGGATACACCTACAAAAGTAGGAGCACAGGAAAACCCTAGTTATTCATACATGTATCATGCCACTCGTCTTATGGTAATTTAACAAAGTCTTTTGAACCTCCAGAACATATAGAATTACAAAGTCTGTGACAAAAATACAACAAAGTAAAAATAAAAACTTGGATTTAAGAGATTTCTGTTGTATTTCTTCAATCACCGCTAGACAAAATATGAGATGCAAAATACCGAAGAGACGCAAAACACTGGGGTTTAGTGTGATTGAACATTTTGAAGAGAAGGTCCAAACAGAAAACCACCACGCAGCCACAACAGTTGTGCTGGGCTATTCATTACTTTTTGGGGCTGCTTCAGAAAGTTGCCAAATGCTGTTTTTTATTTAGGTCTAGCTCACTAACTTACAGACTCAAACACACCTGGTTTAACTTCTGGATGAAAGCATTTTGTAATGAAGTATTTTTCAAGTAAAACAATTCTTTCATCATCATAAATGGATAAGCATCAACTTACTCAACTTTTATTAAACGTTCATAAGATCAACATTCTCTTTGAAAATCTTTTGAGGTACCTGCTGTGTTACAATAGGAAGACCAGGTGTTCTGCGCACATAGATACACACGTCAGGCGATAGCCATGTTTGGTGCAATGAACTCCACATTAACCATAAAATATCCTTGATAATCCTGGTGAACAAATCACGTGGTTACTCGGTCGTCTGACATTTCATCACCTTGCAAATCAAACCAATTGAGTGCTGGCTACCTATACAGACGACGTGATTTTTTGTGGAAACCAATTATTTAGTTTCATTAACAGATGATTGGTAAATTCAAAATGTCTAAACAAATTATGGATTGCAAGCTACGACGGAAGAAACAATTTACAAGTAACTGCATGGAGGTGAATCATCGAGTGTTGTCAACTTTAAGATGGTTGAAAATCCAAACACCCATCTGTAGACCCATAGCTAGGGGAGTTTGGAGATTTAATGAAACCCTTCAGAAACATTCGAAGCGTAAGTTCAAAAAGATGTAACTAAGAAAATTACTGGAAGTTGCGACAGTGGTGTGTTTGACTGTTGGAATGGCTTATTATAAAACCTACCTGGATAACTTTGTTTACAACAATTCTGACCTGGGATAGTAAGATGGTGATGATGCAGGGGGATGGAGATTAGTTGGAGGTACACGAATCCCAAGTTTCGATCCTTTTTCTGATTTTGTAGGCTACAGGTTTGCATCTGTAATTCAACAAGTGGCTGGTTCTCCATATTTAAGGATCCATGAAACCCACAATAATTGTCCATCTGCACGCCACCTGTTGGCCACATCAAGTGATCTAATGAACATGAGTATGAAAAGATTTCTGTCCCTCCACGCCGGTTCAAGATTTACATGTTCAAATGGTTGGCTTTGTTGTTTTCACCAAACAATTGCATTGCTCGTACAGTTAGTCTTACGTACGTGTGTCATCTTGTGACATGCTTTCAGACCATGAGTTTCGTTTGGTTATTTTCCTCGTAGGATGTGTTGTTTGAATTGACCCCTCCATGGACACTGTACTACCATATTGGGGGGACACCTTACACTATACAAAAGCCTGTGGTACAGACCTCCTGGAAGTTCCCTAATTGCATGGTTTTCTCAAACGTTTTTCTTAAAGTGGCACAGAATTTGACAAAACTCACTTAATTGAATTACTCAAAGTGATTCTCTGCCACTGAAACAGAAGTCAAACTGTTCATCAGTTTTTTTCGGTTTGTTCGTAAAGACCTTGGATTTCTGTTGATGCCAAAGATTTTTTTAGCTGCAAATTTCTAAAAAAAAAACAACAAAATATCAACTGCTCGTCACTTCGTAGATTTTTCTACCACAAGGCAAAGCCCGTCTCTGTATTGCAAGACACAGACGTAGCACATTTTTACCTTTGACCTAAACAAAACATAGGCGATTTCAAGCAGCAGACAGTCCGTCTTCTTTGAGCGCATGCGCACGCATATATTATTACGGACGGGGAATTTGAAAACTGTAATGGGATGAAAGAGTTTGTCTTTTGTCTATTTCAAAGACAATGAATCTGACGATCTTTCTATAAATTCTTTACTGAAAGAGCTAGATTCTTCATGATCCGTTTAAAAGATGTTTTTACCCGTTTGCGTTTCCCATGTCTCCTTAACGTGTAGAAATGATTATCTACGTGAAAAGTGTTGATATACCACAATATTAGCCTCGAATGGCAGATACAACCGTGTACTAACACATAAAGTTATTTCACTAGTGAGATAACATTTTGGCGGGAAACCGAGGCCGAATTCGAAACCGGGCCTCAAGCGCTTCGAGTCGCCGACTTTACCACTACACCACTCAGCGGCTGACGTCCTCGGACGTGAAAATAGAATACTTAAATGAGCACGCGCCAACAATCGCATGTTCAGAAAAGGGCATTGCACCGACATTTATACGCTATGAAAAATAAGACGCATAATTTCCATAAAAACATTTCAATTCAGTGAAATTTTTCTCTTGTGTTCTCCAACTTGTAAATCATCGATCTCCAATTTGAATGCGGGTATCGTGTCGTCGGGATCCTTTGACTTGAGCATTACAGTTACTAGTGGTAACCTACTTTACCAGACGATATATTCCTGGCCCCGGTCTCCAATCTCCGTACTCAGACTCGAATCATGCTCAAACTCACACTTCATACTCAACTCGAGTACAGACTCAGCTTTGGTGTATTCAATGTCATACTCGAAAAATCTGTACTCGAAATTTCGAGCACATGCTGAGTTTTCGAGTGTACTCGAACTGAAGTGTNAGTCTACTCGAAATACGACATTAGATACGCTTTTTTGAGTACGACTCCAGTGAGCACGATTTTGAGTATGAAATCTCGAGTATGAGTATGAGTCTGAGTACGGAGATTGGAGACCGGGCACTGGTCGAAGCTTAGCGTAATAAAATGTAATAGTTGCTAAACCTTAATTTATACATTCACTTTATTTCTATTTTGTTTAAATTTTCAATTGGTTTTGAGTATAAGCATTATTTGACAAAAAAGCTCGGCTTTTCTTAAAAGGTCACGACCTCCGACCCCGGGCCTCTGACATAGAAAGTAGTTACAAAGCCGAGGCGAGTCGAGAAAGGTAGATCGATTCATTGGAATGTTTCTCGTTCAGTATGCGGTGTAAATAGATTATTACATGTTCTCAGTCGTTATCCCCCTTATCTAGAGCCCTCGTGGATTTTGGAGAATTATCACCCTAACGCCCCTCGTGCCATAATTCTCCAAAATCCACTTGGGCTCTAGATAACGGGGGATAACGAATTCGCCATGTAATAATCTATATTTATCACTTAGTGTTATTAAAAGAACATCATCGGGAGAAAAGCAATTTTCTGAAATTGGCCTAAGGCTCTTTTGCGAATGACTGGTAGACAACGGCGAGACGATTTGTAATAAAGTCACAAAAACAACGTATCTTGTTGTTTGATAGCTCTGGTCAAGACTAATAACTTCGATAAGTCTATCCCACCCAACAAACATCTCAAAATGCATTTCCGCAGAAAACCATTGCTGTCTCTTTAATATATTCATGTCTATTCTGGATCAGTGATATCACCACTTAGTGCTATCAACGATGCATAAATGGCGACATTCAAATTGAGTAGGATTAACCATTTCGCTCAGGGTCTGAACTCATTCCACAGGGGTAGTTTATTTAGAATACTAGTATCCAGTAACTTTTTTTTTTCACTGTGATATATATTTATTGAAGGATACACAGAACATACAAAGAAATAATAACAAACCCAGAAACCGCGAAGCATTATATCTGGGTTGTAAACAATTCATAAATGAAACTTATATACATAGAGATATATACAATTAAGTAGTATCTAAAATAAGTATTCCAATACTTAGACATGCTATTACAGATATATAAAAACAAAAATATTTACAGATTCATGTAGGGAAATCAGATGCAACAATATTGATAAACGGTATATAAAAATTTGCTAACGTTGCTTAGGAGGAATTCGTTAAGAACAAAGTCAAGGTTAGGACTACCATTCAGTAATAATGTAACTCTAGTAGGGATATTATTACAAGAATTGAGAGCGTTAACAACTGATTGGTTATCATTGAGTGCACGAAAGAGTGAGTCTCTCAGGGATTCGATGAGGGGACATTTGAAGAAAATATGAGGATAAGATTGATGGTCACCACATTTACAGTTTGGAGATACATTACTAAAGTTGTGCCTGAACTTGTCAGAGTTGAGGAAAAGGCCACATCTTGATCTGTACAATGCTATTTCGTTATCGCGGGTAAGGGAGAATTGAGTCAAGGGTGTTGAGTTATCAAAATTATGAAAAACAGTTCTAAAATTATTTTTTATACTCGTAAAAGAGTTGCTTTCCTTAACAGAGACTGGAAGAGAATTCCAGTTGTTGATGCACATCATGACTGTAGACCTTCTGAATGCCTGACTGAACGACGGAGGAATTGCATATGGGGTGGAGAATCTCAAATCACTACGATGGCCTTGTCTAATATATAGATCAAATATTTTTTTGACAGACACGTTGTTGACATTGTTTATTACCTTGAACGTAAATGTGGTCATGTGAAGATTGCGTCGAGTAGACAGTATCCAGTAACTCGACCTGGGGTGATGACACCATCTGTATTCCTGGTCACAGACAGAGCGGTTTTGACAATGGAAGTAATTGTGGCAAATGTCAGTGGATTTTGACCAAAAATACACCGTTGTGGTCAACCTAAGACACTTCATAATTAACTGTGAAAATTAGATGAGAAAAATGCATCAGTTGAAATTACCGGCAGAATGCTCAGGCACATTCCACTCACTGACAGCCAGACGGCTCATCCCTGCGGTAAATCAAATGCGAAGCTGTTAACGTAAATACTGTAAACTGCTGCACGCTTGTTTAGTTGCCGTCCGCAGTAACCTATCCCAAACTACGGCGCTAGGATGTTTTTACGTCTATGTGCTTTCATTTTGCATAAAAACCTACGAGACCAGTGAGCGTCTCTTGCATGTTGACGCATGATGTGCAGGGCTACGAAGGTGAAATAGTCAACCTTCAATTACTGCATTTAGCAGTTATAATGATTTTACGGTTTGGCTTTTCGAAAACATATTTATTTTTTACATTGGTGACGTTTTCGTGCCTTGTTCACAGCGTTCGGTGTGCTTGCATGTATGAATCGAGCAAATGAAAATTAGTTTCAAATCTCTTCATAAACACAAAAACATCGACAACTGTGTCGCCACTCTTACTTAGGTTTAATAAAACTCTTTAAAATGTATATCTGAACAAATACAAAAAAAATGTCAGCATTGATGCATCCTAATTCAACACAGACCAAAGTCAAAATGTAAATCACTAAGTATTTATATTACTTGTGTTTTGTTTTTATTGACCACTTCCACTGTTTGGGAGCACAACTTACAGGCCTCGTCAAAATCCTTGGCAACATCCAAACAACAAAATAAAAGTCTCAATACCAACAGCTTTTATAATTTCAAAGCCCTTTTCATTTCCTTGGACCCTACGTGTTTTCTTCCACAATCCAAATTATCGTAAAAGCAGTTGACGCTGCTTTTCGTGGGATAAATTATGCCCAAAGGAGGCGCATATAAGCAGTTGCATTACTTGTCGATTTTCAAAACCTGAATTTAAATGATGCCCAAAGCTGTGATTTTGATAGGTGTCTCGTATGAAAACTGTATGATTTGATTTTTGGCAGGTTTAAGGAGTCTCACGAAGCAAAAACTAGGTCGCATTCTTTAGAGATAGTACGTCCGAGGACTGTGCTGTGCCAAAGTAATCGCGGGGAATCGTACAAAACAAGACGAGACTATGAAATCAAACACCAGGTGGCACTGTGTATTTTCGCAAGAAAAGCTCCCAAATGTTGAATTCACGCCAAAATAGCTTTGTATTCATCGCAAGATTAAAATCCAATCGATCTAAATATTTCGTGTTCGTTTACCTACTATTTATTAGTTTCAGTTGTTTCACTGTGAAAATTACGGTTAACGCATGTCTTCCGTTCAGCGATCATTAGGTGCAGCGGTTATGTTTAGTGGGTGGCCACGAAGTGCACTGGTTACGATCCACGGAAATCTGTACAGCAAGGAACCCTCGAGATGTGCTTTTTTCCTGTGGAGAGTTGCCCACTCCGTACACTCACGTACTTGAATGTAGCCTACATTCTCAGCGAGATAAACCGTCAAAAGCCGTGGTTAAAACTTTAACATTTAAAATGGGGGACTTGAAATTTCGATTAATGTCTGCGCAATCTGACTAATGAAGGGTGGATGTTCACATAGGACAATGATTCTTATATGTGAGCTCCGGTCTTAGTGGCTGTCTCTAATATAATTATTACTTTTTCTGACTGTTGTCTGTTGTGTTTCGCAGAACGGTGATTTTGTGGACAACTGCATACCAAATTGTCGGTCAGGATAAATTCACACGTCACTTTGATTTTGTGTGGCATTTCTGTTCGTTCGCGTTATTGACAACTCTCACTTAATATGATGTTGATTTTAATGACACTCGCTCTGTCCTCTGTCAGTCAGGTGCCGAATCTACAACTACATTTGATTTTTCTTGTGGGTTTCAGATTGGTTTCCCACAACTTTAATTGAGTTATTACTGTTTTATCTTTGCCCGTGAAAAATCACGTTGCGCACTGACTGTCACCATACTTGTTTGTAATAAGTTTCAATGATTTGAAGTAATCCCTGTAAAAACTGGTGTTCCAATCCGTCAGAAAGTTAACTTCAATTCAGAAGACAACATCGTACACATGAGCTGATCAGTCATTACTGGGTGGCCTACATGTATAGTGGTAAGCACTTATATCAATTCTAAAACTTGTCACATCTAAATTATTCATACTGAGAGATATTCAATACTTCATTTTATGTTTTCTTCAGCGTATTTAAGTGTTGAAACCTTTTTTTACCTTCTTTTGTCCGTTATTAATTGGTCATATTTCCTCTGTACATATCTTGAGGTCAATCAATATCACGTGACTTTCCTTTTTACCTCTTCAAATAAATACGTGTTTTGTATTCACTTACAACCAAATAACTCGTTTCCCAACATTAAATTTATATGTTGTGCTTTTCAACTAAGTTGCTATTTATATATCTATAAGCGAATCTATGGATCGGAATTTACTATGGGTTGTTTTATCGGTCACCTTCTCAGTCATCAACTGAAAGAAAACTCTACTTCAAGCCCTAGCCGATCACTTAGCGGAACTTAACCGCAATAGCGTTAGTATAATCATAAATGTTGATTTTAATGCCCAAAACTCTACATCGTACAATGATGATCGTGACAATGCGGCCGGACTACAGCTGTTAGATGTCTTATTGTCTAATGACTGCATATAGCTAATTAATTAGCCACTCGCATCACCGACGTTTCTCATTCATGTATTGATCTCTGCATAACAAACAATTTGAGTATCATTGACTCATGTCCTGTCACTACCTCATGTTGGCAATTCTGGTCACTACACAATCGACCCCGATAAATTACGTCAGGATATCACCTACACTGACTGGGGATTCCATATTGGACACTGGCGACATTGATGACACTGTTTCACTCTTCACTAGTACTCTCTATGAAATTTTAAAAAACAACATCCCATCAACTGAAAAGATAATTAAACACAGCAGCCAACCGTGGTTCAGCAATAATATTAAACGGGCAATCCGCACAAGAAACAGACTTTACAGCTCTTTCAGAAGATCTAACAACACTGTAATCTACAACAGATATACATGTAAGGAGCAGTCACGCCTGGTAGAAACTTTAGTAAATCAAGCCAAAGCTGATCACCGCCACAAGCTTTTTCAACAAATTAACAGTGCAAGCAAGAACTCCAAAGAATACTGGAACATCATCAATAAAATACCCGGCAGTCAACAACAATCATCTTAACCAGTCATCAACCACAATGGTAACCTAGCCTCAAGTAGCAGTGACAAGTGTGACCTGTTTCTCAAAATTTTCACGAACAAAAGCCACGTTACACCAACTGAAGTAGGTAACTTTCCCATTCTTCGTGAACGTTGTCACAATCAACTGTCTGATATCCCGGCTAATCAAATTGATGTCCGGAAGTATCTCAATGAAATTGACCCCAATAAGAATGATGGCACAGCTTTAATAACCAACAAGATGACCAAAATGATTGCCAACGAAATTACCATGTCATTAACCAATCTGTTTAATAAACTTCTTCCGTTATGCATATATCCGTCTTCTTGGAAACATGGAATTATGGTCCCTATACACAAAACACTCCAAAACTGAAATTTCAAATTATCGCCCAATAACTTTACTTAACACCTTATCCAAAATCTTCGAGAAGATCATTGCTCAAAGTATTCTTATATTTCTCAAACAAAAAAACTTGATCTATCATCGTCAATTTGATTTTTTTTTGCGTGGAAACAGCACCGTGGCACAACTTGTTGAAATAGTACATGAGATTCATTTACATTTTTAGAAGGGCGAGAGTGTCAGGTCCACTTTTCTAGATATAGCTTTGGCTTTCGACTGTGTCCTTAACAACCTTCTAATTCACAAACTTCGATCCTTTGGCATTACTGAGAATCTTTTAAACATGATCACCACATATGTCTCCGATCGTACATACAGTGTTCGTGTCGACGGCGTACTTTCAACTTTATCCCCTCCTAGATTTGTAAACGCTGGTGTACCGCACGGTAGGATATTGGGCCATCTCCTCTTCTTGGTTTACATGAATGACCTTCCTGATAACCTGTCATGTAGCACATACCTTTATGCAGATGACTTGGCACTTTTTTACCCCTTCGCAGGGAGCAGCCCTGAAAGTTCTTTGCAGCTTTAACACGACTTGAATAAACTCAGCTATTGGTCACATGAATGGAGAATGAATTTTAAACCAGAAAAAAAGCGTTGACCTCATCTTCTCCAAATCTATTAATGCTCTCTTCCTTGTTGAACCGTCTTATGACCTTAAACTTAATGATGAAATCATTCCTAGAAAACAGTCGCACAGACATCTTGGTATACTGGTAGATGAAAAACTCTCATTCACACCTCACGTTCGGGAGCTCGTACAAAAACTTCAGGAAATAATTAACCCACTTAAGCTTGTCTTTGCGTCATCTGAATCCTACACATTATTTTTAAAAGTTCTGTTCAAATCCTTTATACTTCCACACATCAATTATTGTGATATTATATATCAGTCTGCCAACACTGGTGCACTCCAGCATTTGGAGAAATTACAGTATCAAGCTGCCTTACTCATAACCGGAGCTTACAGGGGATCCAATAGTGTTAAGGTTTTAAATAGTCTCAAGTGGCCAAAACTGTCTACTCAACGCAATCTTCACGTGACCACATTTACTTTCAAAGTAACAAACAATGCCAACAACGCCTCTGTCAAAAGTATTTGATCTATACACTAGACAAGGCCATCGTAGTGATTTGAGATCCTCCACCCCATATGCAATTCCTCCGTCATTCAGTCAGGCATTCAGAAGGTCTACAGTTATGATGTGCATCAACAACTGGAATTCTCTTCCAGTCTCTGTTAAGGAAAGCAACTCTTTTACGGGTATAAAAATAATTTTAGAACTGTTTTTCATAATTTTGATAACATAACACCCTTGTCTCCATTCTCCCTTCACCGGGATAACGAAATAGCATTGTACATATCAAGATGCGATCTTTTCCTCAACTCTGACAAGTTTAGGCATAACTTTAGTAAAGTCTCTCCAAACTGTAAATGTGGTGACCATTAATCTTATCCTCATGTCTTCTTCAAATGTCCCCTCATCGAATACCTGAGAGACTCACTCTTTTGTGCACTCAATGAAAACCAATCAATTGTTAAAGCTCTCAATTCTTGTAATAATATCCCTATAAAAGTTACATTATTAATTAATGGTAGTCCTAACCTTGACCTTGTTATCAATGAATTCCTGCTAAGCAACGTTAGCAAATTTTCATGTACAGTTTATAAATATTGTTGCTTCTGATTTCCATACGTGAATCTGTACATGTTTTTGTTTTTATATATTCGTAATAGCATATCTAAATATTGAAATACTTATATTAGATACTACTAAAATGTATATACCTCTATGTATATTACTTTCATTTATGAATTTTCTACAACCCAGATAGAATGCTTCACGATTTTTGGGTTTGACATTATTTCTTTGTATGTTCTGTGTATTCTTCAATAAATATATATCATTTTAAAAAGGTAGAAAGATTTTTTGCCAAACTTGATGTTAACACCGATCAAAATGTATCCCCTAAATGAATGAAAAAAAAGTTAATTTTACAGAAGCCGTTTTTTTTATTAAGTTTCAGATATTAATCACGTCACCTATTGTTCAAGTAAGCTATATGACTTAAAAATTTGTGACAGTAAACGTCGTGCTCCTACTTTTGCCCGATGTTCTCGTGCAGTGACTGTGAAGATGGTTATGAGGGTGTTAAAACACGCTATAACGAAGTCGTCACTACGTACAGGGTATTCCATACGAAATTCGTAGGTGAAAGATATTGCGGAATTTCAGCCATTGCAGCATATCGGTCGTTTCATGAAATTCATTCGGGAGTGATTGCATAACAAGGCCGTCTATTCCACTGAGCTAAGCCTGTTTGAGAGGGGGGAATGAACTTAGGTGAACAGTGAACATAGCAACATACGTGCAATATCAGAATAATTGGTTGAAATGGCTGGAACAAGGCTTGTGATGGCAAACCAACTCATTAGTTGTAGCGTAAATGTTTATAGCAGCCATGCGGAAATTAAAATCATGCAAAAGTATTACAAACTAATACCACAACCGTGTCTTTCAATCCCGTCACAACGTTTAGCGTAACTGATAACCGACTTCGTTTTAACACATTTCGCTCAACTTTAATTAACAAAGAAATGTACAGTACCAACCACCACCAGTAACTATAAAAACAATTCATAAAGCATCACAATAAATATACGTAAATACAACAACAAAAATGGATCACTGCAATTTCGGATATAATAACATCCTTCGTCAACAGAAACAGAAACATAAACAGAAATGAAGTAAAACACTATATGACAATTGACATCTGACATATGGCGTAATGAACAATAACAATAACAACGTTACATTACAAGATACACTATCTGTGATACATGTATAAAATGTACTTTAATTAGCAAATAACTGAACGCAATGGCAGCTTTAAAATGAAAAAAACGAATGAATCATGATACCAGTTACACAATTTGATCAGAAATGAAGTAAAATCAAACACTATATGACAATTGACATCTGACATATGGCGTAATGAACAATAACAATAACAACGTTACATTACAAGATACACTATCTGTGATACATGTATACAATGTACTTTAATTAGCAAATAACTGAACGCAATGGCAGCTTTAAAATGAAAAAACGAATGAATCATGATACCAATTACACAATTTGATCAACGCCCTAAAATATCATGGCGGATAACATCACCATTAACACAGAGGCGAAAACGATAATCAATCAAATAAAATACACTAGCCACTGTGCAAAATAGATACAAATTCTAAAGTATTCCAAATTTTCAGGAAATGATTTAGCAACACTATCAAATTCTACTCAGTAAGTGCCGGTAACAATCAGACTTGGTTACAACCAAACCTACATGACATAAACAATAAGGACACAACAGTAAAAATGGAGATTCACTCTCTCTGTGACTCTATAGTGGTGTAGCGCGCTGCCAGAATGAAAAACCAAACCAAACCAATGTTGCGGGTTCGAGCCCTAGTCATCCCAATCTAAACGTATTTTCACGTCATTTTTGAAAATTATTCTATCACGATAAACCAGTTCTACCACATTGCATACAGCAAGGATATTCTGACAGTTGGCGAAAATATTGGATAGGAAATAAGACATCAATTGAAGGCGAAGGCCGCGATGACTGCGGGCAAAGATCGATGGCTGTTTTAGCAGGCAAAAATTGCCTATTATTAGGTGACAAATAAAGTCCTGAAATTTGCATTCAACAGAAAGGTAAATAGATTTCCAATTTTTCATCAAGGTCTCCTGCCACTTTAATGGGCGACCGACTTCAAACAATGAACGACGTCCTATTTTTGGACTACAAATTGATGGCGCAATAATTTCAGAAAATTTTTGGGTGCCACGGTGCTCCTTTTAAGGCATCGCGATTCTCCATGGCCAACTGACGTATTCTGTACGTCGAAGGTCCTGTATTCTGAAGTTTCTATAAGAGCGCATGGACTATAGATACCTCTAAGTGTTGATTTTCGTACATTTAAACCTTTGGACTGTAGAACCATTTTTGTATTTCTTAACAATTTTGAAATAGTTCGGTTCATCGAACCTTTGCAACAACGAACCTGGGGACTATAGAAACGCACTATGTCGAGCTTACTTTTTGTGGGTACACGAATTCCGAGAGTACACCAGTATCAACGCTGCCATGCACGTCAGTCCAAATACAGTAGTAATGTGACATTTAATTAAGAATTTTTATGTTTAATTGATTCATTATATGAACATCAGAACCAACTTGATAAAGTGTATCAGTCATTTATTGACTTATTAATTAAGGAAATAGATTTCTTGCTGGATTAAGTTAAGAACCTACATTTTATATAAGCACGAATTTTTGATTGAACAGTATTTGAAGCTCAACTTATCTGGTTCCGAACGCTCTTTTGGTTCATTTTAGAGCAGGNTTTGCATTCAACAGAAAGGTAAATAGATTTCCAATTTTTCATCAAGGTCTCCTGCCACTTTAATGGGCGACCGACTTCCAACAATGAACGACGTCCTATTTTTGGACTACAAATTGATGGTGCAATAATTTCAGAAAATCTTTGGGTACCACGGTGCTCCTTTTAAGGTATCGAGATTCTCCATGGCCAACTGACGTATTCTGTAGTTCGAAGGTCCTGTATTCTGAAGTTTCTATAAGAGCGCTCGGACTATAGATACCTCTAAGTGTTGATTTTCGTACATTTAAACCTTTGGACTGTAGAACCATTTTTGTATTTCTTAACATTTTTGAAATAGTTCGGTTCATCGAACCTTCGCAACAACGAACCAGGGGACTATAGAAACGCACTATGTCGAGCTTACTTTTTGTGGGTACACGAATTCCGAGAGTACACCAGTATCAACGCTGCCATGCACGTCAGTCCAAATACAGTAGTAATGTGACATTTAATTAAGAATTTTTATGTTTAATTGATTCATTATTGTTATCCTATGAACATCAGAACCAACTTGATAAAGTGTATCAGTCATTTATTGACTTATTAATTAAGGAAATAGATTTCTTGCTGGATTATAAGGATTATTATCTGAGTCGTAAACTAAGAAAGTATGCTAACAGGAACCAGCCTTATTGGAATTCGAAACTTAACGATTTGTGGAAAATATTTAAAGTACATTGAAAGTCCAAGAGGACGCGGGAATTGGTCACATTACAAACAATTATTTCTGTTTGCTCAATATAAATTTGACAAAAAAATTAAATGCGCGAAACTTTCATACCAGTTAAAGGTTCATATTGAAATTGAGATCCTGAATACTAAAATCCCAAGGATTTCTGGGCATATATTAAAAAAACTGGGACTAAAACAGTTTAGCGAAGTTCCCCTGGAAGTCTTGGATTCGAATAATAAAACAAACTCTGATAGAAATTTTGTTCTGAATAAATGGAAAAATGACTACGAACAATTATTTATATGCAGTTCTGAAAATACAGTTTGATGATGAATTTTCTTTGAAAACCTTGAATTTGAGCAAGGAGCTACAAAATGATTGTTCTAATGTAACTGATCATGGCTTAAATTAGGTTAGAAATGTTGTTATTAAAACAAAGAATAACAAAGCCGTCGGCTATGACTGTATACCTTATGAGGTGTTTAGATTCGAAACTGTTGTTGCTTTTCTAGCCCAGTTGTTTAATGAATCTTTTAAGCGTGGATTAATGCCTTCTGATTGGTATAAGGCAATTATAATTCCGATACCTACAGACGACCCTAGAATGCCTTTGAACTACCATGGCATTAGTATTCTTTAAAAAAATTAAAAACTCTTCAGTACTGTGTTGAATAATAGAATTGTGGGTTTCTGTGAACAGAAATATAGTTTAGTTGACGAGCAAATTGGCTTTCGAAGTCCACGGTCCAGTATTGATCATTATAAGTCATGTCATCAATTATTCAAACAAAAAGTCGCCTAACCTTTCTAAATTCGTGACATTTGTGGACATGAAAAAAGCTTTTGACTGGAAAAACCATGAACATCTGTTTTATAAATTACTGCAAAGTAATATTAATGGTAGAACGTGTGATACAATTCGTTTGGTTTACGGGAATCCGTTGAACTGTATCTGTTTCAATGGCACTCTGTATAGTGGTTGGTTCACTCCTGAAAATGGTGTCCGTCAGGGGCACGTATTATCACTGACACTCTTTGCCTTATTTATGAATGACTCATCTCTGGAAATTGAAAATTTGGGTTAAGGTGTCAAATATGGCTCAAATAATATTTCAGTGCTTTTTGATGCCGACGAAATTGCACTTTTGTCTGAAAATGAAAATTATATGCAAGATATGTTGAAGATTTTAAATAACTGGTGTGAACCATGGTTATAAACATGGCAAAAAATTACATTGTCCATTTTCGAGCTAAGTCTATTCCTAGAAGCAATTTTGAATTTATTTTATAAAGTATCATTAGTTATAAATCCCCATGCAAATATTTAGGCTGTATTCTGAATCCACACCTTAACTTCAAAGAAAATTTGAACATTTTATCTGAAGCTTCTGGTAGAGCTTTAGGGAAGATATGCTCAACATTTCGTGTTCACAAGACTCTAGGGTTCGAATCATTTAAAATATTATTTAATTCGTGTGTGGTACCAATTTTGGATTGCGGGTCATCTGTTTTCGGTTAGAAAAAATTTGGTAATGATGAAAATATTCAAAACAGAGGTGTGCCTTTTTATATACACACCTGTAGGGGTCAACCGATTTACTGCCACTCATTCTCATAGTGGTGTAATGGGGTGGGACGTGACCGGAAACAGATTGAAATTGGAAATTTTGCGTCTTTGGAACAAATTCGTGACCACAGGTGATGATAGGTTACTGAGAAAGGTATTTCTCTGGGAGCACTCTGTTGGTAGAAATGGTTGGATAGATGGTATAAAAGTTTGTTTATCGTAATTGGCATGCAATCCTGGTTTCGAAATTTGAGCACGTGTAACATAGTAGATGCTAGAAATAAACTGTTTGAATACTCGAGACACGTTTGGTCTGAGTCTTTCTAACAAAACCCAAGTTAAGAACCTACATTTTATATAAGCACGAATCTTTAATTGAACAGTATTTGAAGCTCAGTGACTTATCTGGTTCCGAACGCTCTTTTGGCTCAGTTTAGATCAGGAAATCTCCCATTGCTCTTGGAAAGTGGTGGTCGTTATGTAAACAATCCTGTAAGTGGAAGATTTTGCTTGTGTTGTGACACTGATTCTGTGGAGGATGAACTACATATTGTGTTTGATTGTTCTCTTTATAGCTAACGGAGGTCTATTCTATTTCATAAATGTTTCACTTCAAGTCCCAAAATTTGCAGATTTCAGAAGATTAGATACGTTTAAACTGTTGTTTCAGCATTTCCCTAGGTAATTCGCCAATTATATCAAGTCTGATTTGAACTTAGGAGCCGTCGCGTTTATGGTACATCTGAGCCGTGTGGTTAAAGTGACTAACAAGCCCAACTGTAACTGCTGATCTGTAACTCAGCTGTAACTTGAACTGTGCCTGCATCTTTACCTGTCTTATTATTTCAACTCAAATAACTTTCACTAACCCGAGCCAGGGTATTTATTATCGCTTACATGTTCTGGAACTTATCAGTTCTTCAAGCACATCCTGGAACTTTCTGGAACCTACCCAATTACATGTATTTTACACACATATATACTAGGCTCTAGAATGTTCCAAACTACGGTTCTATTTTAATCAGTTATATGCTGGGATCTAGTAGAATGTTCTCTAGTATTCCATTGTAACCAATTTGCATCATTACTGGCCTGACCTCATGGAACATGTCAGTCAACTGCTATCTTCTAGTAATCGAAAAACAGGATAATGAAACATGTAGAACTAAAACCACTGTCTGTCTACTCCTGACGGTTTCTAGTCTATGAGACAACCGAATTAGTAAATTCCGGAATCGCAAAACACCATATAGGGTTGTAGAAACCCTTCGTGCGGGACCTGCCTGCATTGCTTCATGCTTTTTCAATAGAATAGACTTTCCATTGCAGCATCCTGTGTTTCCAGAAGTCAAAATCTGTCTTCTTTTCGACAATTGCGGTTATGCATATGAAGAAATCTCGAGAGTCTATACTATTGCCTTGGCTCTTTGTAAGATCTACATCTTAGAGTCTTTCTTCCGGCTGTGAGCGGAACATTTGGAAGATGTTCTCTGTCCGCAAAAGAACTATTAGCACCACCGTTGCTTCGAGCTCTGAATCTAACTTTCAAACTCCAAATTAGTATTGACATTTATCGTTCTAATTTTTTGGGAACTCAAAACAGGTGTCTGCAACTGTGTTCTTGGGTTTATTATTGTGTACACAGTTTGAAATTCGCACTGTTTCTCCTAGATTTTAGCCACAAACATGAATGAAAAAGTGAGACATGTAATAAAAACTCGAAATTCTGAATTTAAATTATACTTAGAGTAATCAATGGCAAACAATCCTCCACGTAAACTATATCACACTCGAACACAAAATTGCATATATATTATTTATTTTGAATTTGTATTGGAGAACGGGAAATGTCAACAAAAATTTCGAGTGCAAATATTGGACCCCGGGCAGATGGAGCATAGTTCGCCAAATGAAGGATAGCAGAATCACTGAGATCCACGCTGAGCGAGACCATTTGATTGTGTACTTTTGATGCCCGAAAACTTCCTTGTTTGGCTGTTTGCATTCTGTTCCACTCCGATTTGTCTCTATAAGCGTGTAAGCCAATAGAGACCACCATACGTTTTTGGTCGTACGTTTCGTTGAGAACGCGACGAGTTATTTCCCAACAATTTTCTCTGCCAGTGGCATGATTTAGAAAGGCCATCATTGGCTCCAGTGGTCTTAACGCAGTTTTCTAGTCCTCTCTGTGGTCGGTTTATGACAAACACTATATGTAAGTTGCCGGTCGAAATCGTAAGTTACAAAAGTCATATTTCACCTTATTGTCACCTGCGTGATTGTTCTAAGTGTGGGCACACGTAACCTACTTTAATATGCAGAAACTACTGTACGTATACACTGATACATCTAGGATATAGCGAGGGGTGACAACTCATGTGCGCACCCAGGAAGGGCTCGGGTGGCTCGAACGAGCCCCTGCATTAGGCGAAATGGGCAAAAAAATCCTCCTCAGAGAAACAAAAACTCCGAAAAAAGTAGAAAACGAGACAAAAGTCCAGTAAAAAGGCAAGAACTACAAAAATTCGGTGAATGCACAATTCATAGCTCTAAACATACCCCTTGAATCTTAGTGAAAGGCCCACGTTATCAGAAACTCGAGCCCCCCATTTTTAGGCTGAATTCACGCAAGTATTTACGAAGAACAATGACATGCATGGATGTTTTTGGTCAGGTGTGTATGGAGAGGGAGTCCCTGGTCCACCTAAATCTTTTTGTCACCATTGTCATTCTTCAATGTGCATGCAACAACACGTATCCGTATATGGATTTATCCATCACGTCTTACACCAGCAGCCAATGTCTAATCAATGTTGCCGAGTACATATAATTGATGTAAACCATCTGCTTGAAATCAAACATGAGCAGTAATCTGACGGAATAGTTATTTTATCGATCTGCTTATCGGTAACTGACAAAACGCTTGAGAAAAGCTCTTAACAGTTCACCGTCTTGTAAGGAATCTGCTTTGCACGTGTATGCGGAAATACATGCAGTTGAATTGCATTAATTCATTTCATAAACGACAGCAAAATATAGCTCCTTGTTATACAACCCACATTGAACCATGGTATTGATTTGGGTCAATTCGTCCTCAAACAGTCGAGCATATTTTAAGTTTGTAAAATATGGCTATGAGAAGCCTAGGTTTGCGCAAATACATTGTACATCCGTCTTCGACGTGTAATGACGTGACCAAAAGAATACATTAATTAGTGCACCATGCTCTTTACACTGGAATAAATTCCCGTCAACATCATTCAGCTCATACATGTAAACTTCAGCTCAAAACATTTCTCCCTGTTTAATGCCTTTATTGCGGTTCCGATCTCTAAATTTAAGACAACATTGATTGTAAACCTTCACGCGTTTAAAGCATGTTTTGCAGGCTCAACTTAGCATAACTTTTTTTCCTAGAACTGAAAGTTAGTAGTGTCTCGCGTGCTCGGTGAGGACCAATTTCCCCCTCTCGGTCCCATTATCCTGCTCACTGGCTGGCCACCTAAGGCAGGCGAACAGGATGGAGCCTTCCGAACGATACCGACTTCCCTCTGCTTACCACTAGTAATATTTCACGTGCGTGCACGGATGTAGCGTGGCGACGTTGTGGGATTTTTACGGGGTCGCCCTAAGAAATCGGAGGTGGGATTGCGAACCTGCATGTCGACAAGTCAAGCCCTAGTTTGTCTAATAACTGCAATTTATACATGTAGACATTTTTAGCGAGTGGTAATTCTTTGCATCGACGTGTTTCTTTGCAAATCTCGGAGAAACGTCTTTGTTTTTGTTTGTTGAAGAATTACCGTGGGTTAATGTTTTCCCACTTGACGTTTTGAGCTGAGAGCAAGGCCGTTGCCTACATACTGCCAAGTTACGAAGTGCGCTGTCGATAGCCGCGGCAACATTGCTGGGTACTTTGCATCAGTTTCATGACCTTCCTCTAATTTATTACCCTAGTGGGTATTATTTCTGAAATGTGCAATTTTTAAAATTATTTCAATTACTGCCTAGTAAAATAAATATTTTGGAATTTTTCCCGTTTTGGTTTTTCATACATAACACTCAAATTGCCAGATTCCAGAAGTAACTTACCTATTTCCGATACCCCTGTTGTGACGTTATAAATGGAAGCTGAGTTTTGGAAAGTGTTAATTATTTTTAGAAATGCTTTTTCTGTTTCAGATACTTTGCTGTTTGCCATCCTCTGAAGTCTCGAGTTATACATACCACGAAACAGACGGTGATAGCCATATTCGTTTTTTGGGCGTTCGCGTTCCTCATTATTCTTCCGCAACCGTTCTTCATGAGAGTGGTCACCAGAGGCATTATCGAAGGATCAAAATACAACGCCAGCTTGCGGATCGTCGTCATGTGTGAAGAAGTTATGGACGACATCAATTACCCATGGGGTAGATACGCTTACACTTTCTCCATCACAATTGTGCTTTTTGTGATCCCGCTGGCTATCATATCCGTGATGTATTGCAAGGTTGCCTTCAAGCTCTGGGCTAGAGGTCCTGTTGGAGAAGTCTTAGAGGACTCTGCGCGCTACGAAATGCACACTAGAAAAAAACAAAAGGTCGTTCTAACGTTGGTATTGATTGTCTTCTGCTTCGGTGTTTGCTGGTGCCCATATTTTATGTATCATGTCATTTCACTGTATCACGACTTCGGTCGGGATCTCAGGGTGTTTTTCCAGGTATTTGGTTATTCCAACTGTGCTCTGAATCCCACAATTTATATTTCGCTTAACGACACTTTTAAGGCAAGTGCAAAGGACATGTGCCATGCGCTGTGCCCGCGATTCAAATTCAAAGGAGTTTGCTTTCGAGACCGGCACTCGAACAACAATGGTACAATTGTCCTGACAAATATGACGTCTTTTCGTACACCAAATTCCGAAACACATTCGCCTTCACATCATGAAAACACGCAAGAAGGAACCAATTTACTGTCAAGCGAACACTGCTGAACGTTCGATTCGGCGGATTTGTTTCTCGCGAGATGCTGGAGTTTACCGCTTGCAGCTGACCTCGTGAGTGGCTCCACCGTTCCTGCTACGCATATCTTTGGCTAAATGCTACATAAGTCTCATTTATTACTGTAATAATTCCATTCCTGAATTATAACAGTAATGCTCCAGTCAGAAGCCAGGAATAACTCATAGTTACAAATATAAATTACAGAAATGATTAATACCGTTATAAATAATTATTACAGTACGACATAACGTCAAGAAAATATTTATTTATTAATTCAATGAATACTTATTATCATTATTATCACTGGCCGCTGATTAACTGATTAATCAAATATTTATTACATAAATAAATATTTATTACCGAAATAAAGATTGGTAATGAAGGGCCCAATGAATGTCGTTGACTTATGTTGATTGAGACATGCACAATTCAGTGCATTTGTTCTCAGTCATATTCAGACTAATATGATGTTTTTGTGCAAGCGGTAAAAGGGATTTGCATTTATATCAAATTAATTGTCCAATCCATATTTTGTAATGTACTGCATCCGAAAAGGACTCATGGCTTTGAGAATTTTTATACAAGGTAATAGAACGCCACAAGAATTGTCACTAAATAAGCATTTGATTAGTTTTTTTACAAGTTGACCATTGATTTAGACTATTTACCGTCATAAGGTTGGTCGCAATTTGTTCCTTACTTAGATGAAAAGAAATATCGGATTAACAAAGTATTTTCGGTTCCTCATCCTGTGAGACTGTGGTCGGCGCATAAAAGGAGGCACGTGACAATGAACATTGTAGAGCCAGCCTCCCATTCAGTAGCAGGACCTCGCTAAAAAGAAAGACTTCGCGATATTGTGTGAGATATTGCCGTGTATTTTAAATGAGAACACGTGACTTTAACTAGATTATAAGTAGGTCCTAGCGTAGGTCCTAGCGTTACTGGACGCAAGCCTGGTTTCAAGCAATAGCGAAATCATTGCTCTTTAGGAGACCTGAAATCACCTGTAATTTGTCTATAGAGACAATGTGCACCAATTTCATTACGGTGCACAGCCTAAGTCAAACGTTGGTTTTGTTATTAGAAGTGGGTTTCATAGCCGCCTTTCGCCTAAGAGTACGTTCTGGTGTTGAAAACGCCAACTTTCCAGCATCACAGCACTTCCCAGCTCTCTTATCCTTTGTTTGAATTTTCGCTTGTAATGAAAATCGCCAGGAATTTTCTTGATGACCCTACTTCTTTAACAAATGAAACTAACCCGTCATATCAAACAAGTTAATGGGCCGGGCATGAAGCAGTAATCAAATTATTTTAAATTTTGAATAGGGAGTACGAGAAAGAAGATTATAGTAACTGTTCAAATCAAAGGTTGTTTTTTACAGGAGCTGGTTTACCGCTCCTTTAAAATACTACAAATTTCCACGACAAAGGGGAGGCGTTTATATGCTGCAAAGGCAAACGTGGGGTGTATAAGTCCATGGCTCTCATGAGTCAAATTTACATGTAAATGGGACGCTTTAGCTTGGTATTGGAACCTTTTATCTCATGTTTCTCGTTACTGACACTTTAAAACAAGTTATTTGTCTGTAAAATGTTTACTACTATTTTAGTTATACAGAATTTGTTGAATACACGACACTTTTCATTTTTCACGGTCTTTATTCCGTTGCGTTCATACTTTCTGAACAAAACTNAGTGTCGTGTATTCAACAAATTCTGTATAACAGAAAACTTGCTCCCGAAGTACAGTCAGTTCAAGTTACTATTTTAGTGTAAACGCCTCTCGTTGTTCAGGATTTCTTACGTGGAAAAAGAAAACTAAGATTTCAGAACCATTTCTTTCAGGTGTTGCTTAATGTGAGCATTGCTAATCTTCAATCCAAGTGTTGTTTATCCAATGAAAATAACTTTCTCAATGAATATCCAATGTTTTACTACTAAACATGGCGGTGTTGAAATGTATTGAGGCAAACATTTTTCAGAGCTATACCAAATATGACTGGAAGGAATGATGTAAAAATAAGAACAAAAACTTCACTCTTCTTATAAACACAACAGAGATGCGTATTTAAAGTTGTCACACAATTTCAATAGGCAAATTTTCTGACAAAAATGTATTTGTGCTGATATCAATTTTTGCAGGTCAGAAATGAATCAATGAATTCGTCTTGAACCAACTTAATCTTTATCAATGAAAAAAACTTGGCGACAGGCATGTTCCTACGGGAACAGGATTTGTTGTAGCAGAAAATTAAAACAGCAGTTCATTCGCAACAAATACATGCAACTTACATGTACATATAACTGTTACATGCACTTCTTTTATAAATACGCGCTTTCATTGTCAGTAGCCACCAAAATAGAAATAAAAATGACAAGGGAATCGCCTGTCATCAACCGTCAGAGCTGACGTGAACTAGCCCACAAAATTTATAAACTGAATCCCTGACATCCCGGGAAACTAGGTTTTGTCGGATTAAGTTTGGCGGTCACTGCAGTACACTGAGTCTAAAAAAGTTTTGTACACGCAGGACCATAGCCGGAAGGGGGGGGGGGTGGTTCGCAGAAAAGGTCCAGCCCCAGCCTATCGGTCACAGACAATGATACAGATGGACACAACAACAAAAAAATTGTTCCAGCCACTGGTACAACTAACTACGATGGTAACTAGGTTAGCGATAATTTTGAATTTGCTTCCGATTCAAAGCGCTTCACGTAATCAGCACGCCGTACCCAGCCAACTTCGCCCGAATGGTGTCACGCAGACGATTAGAGTAGCATTTATGTTATTTATCGGCATTAAAGTCCTGGTCTCAAACTGCCCATGTGGTTCCAGTATCCGAAAATACTTACTACATAAAATATTATTTTCGACACCCTTTCTTTATAATCTTTTCGCCTTTCTTGCCAAAAGAGATTTTTTAACAGTATTTGATCCTTCTCTGTGAGCGTATAAATACCGGCTGTCATCGGTTATTTCCGTACCCACATTTCCGGCTCATCAGTTCAGGAACTTGTCTTGAACGCCGCCGTTTTTTACTTGTAACTGAATGTGCTATCGCTTGCTCGAAAAGTCTTCATTATTTTGTTTTATTAGTAATATCTCGTTATTCGTTTGTGTTTGTAGTGCATTTATAGTTTGTAGTTAGTGGTTGTTGATTTTTTTGGAATGTTACGCGTACTTGTTATGTTAAAATAGCATTGGTGCGTTTAGTTCCTTACGTAGGGCGGTCGAACCTAGGAACCAATATGAGTCGAACAAATTTTTTCCGTTTTGATTTTTTTCTCGTTTTGAAAAAGTGCTTTGCTATCATCGGAAAGGTAGTGCACTCTACTCAGTAAAAATCGAAAGAGTATCAAAATCGGGGCAAGCACTGTAAAGTTCTTGCAATTTTTGTGGCGTAATTTAGGTTACTTTGTTTGGATCGCGCCATCCACATTGGAGTACAGCGGGAAAAGTTACGAGTTTAAAACTTTGTATAAATTGTTTTTGCCAACAATTTACGGTGAAATTTAGTGAGACATATCTTTACTTACTATTCTGCACGATTTAACAGTGTTCACCAAATTTCAGCCTCGCAGTTGTTACTCATTAAGTGATAAATGTGCTCACAATTCCCGTTGGACTTCGTCTCATTTCGGGCGGCACCGACAACATGGCGACTTTTGCTGAGCTGGAAGGCATGTTCAACCTGTTACTTTGTAATTTGTGAAGATTTAACGTTGATACATTTTGACAAACGTTACTACAAAAAAAGGAACTTTGTTCAATTTTCGTGTTTTTTGTGCAAAAATATAAGATAATTCGAATTATTTCACTGTGATTTTCCCATTCAGGTGATCTTGCACTAAGCTAAAAAAATAGTTGAAATAATTTTGAAAAGGTTTTTTGTTTGACTATCAACGGCTGTTCAAGGCTTGATTAGGTGTCCAAAAATGATTCATATTTTTCCAAATTTTAAGTCTCAATTGCTTTTAAGTCATGTTTTGTAACTTATTGCTTCTTAATTCAAGTTATCAAGTCAAAAATATCAATAATCTTAATTTGAGAAATAAGCTATGTTGGATTGTGAATCTTCAAGGTTCCAATTCTTGTTCCTTGCAACTTCGTAATTATTCTTCCAATCATGCTTGTCAAATTCTGGTGTAAGGAAACACTATTCGGTCTCCATGGTAATAGTTACATGTATGTCCACTTTCATGTCGTGGAAACTTTTGCTGTTGAATAGTGTTTGTAATGCTAAATGTTGTAAAGTATTATGCATTTTAAGTTACTTATTATGTTAAAAGGTTGAATCATTTTGACTTAATGAATAACAAATGATAACATTTTGTATTGAACTTGTCATACTTATGTGCTTGAACGAGCCCCCTATTTGGAGAAATGGAAAAAGGTCTGCCTCAGTCAGAGAAGCACGAACTCCGAAAAAAGTAGAAAACGAGACGATATTCCACTAGAAGACAGGAAGCACAAAAATGTAGCGTCTGCAATTCATAACTCTGAACATACTCAGTGAATCTTATAGTAAAAGATAGACATTCCCAAAAATTCGAGCCCCCCCATTTTTTTAAACTTGGTGCGCTTATACAAAGTCTGGGAAATCTCAGTTGAAAGCCATCAACTTTGCACAGTTCGCCAGAAGTACCCAAGTTCTAAATAAACCTCGTTTGAGTAAGCGCTGTGGCCAGCGACCAGGTAGGTTTAAGGGTAGCCTTGGCCCAAAGCTGTATGGGCCTACTAACAAGCTAGCTGTATTTTGACGGTAGTCTTCATACTCGTAGCTGGCACTGAGGCTAGCTAAGGGCTGCCGCGGCAGAGTGACACAGGTTTAACCAGCCCGTAATTTTATGCAAGTATCTGAAACTACCTTTGAATATATACGGCATTTATGATTTGAACATTTTACTTCGACAAAACAGCTTGCAACCGCATGCCTTTACCGTTCGCCTGTGTCTTGTCTCGATCCCCACTGGGTCCAATAGGCTGCGGTCCCGAGTCCCACAAAATAATTTCTGTCAAAATTTATTCGCAACATTTCTTCAGCAAATTCGATAAAATTGTCCGTATTTTGATGTTGTTAAAATTAAGGCGCGCTGTCCATTATTTTTCTCCCGTTTGCAGGCTGGTAAAAGGCACTCGTCCATTCACACTGGCGGCGTTTTCTTAGCCCGAGTTCCTGAATGAATTGTACTTCCGGGTTCGCGGCAAGTTGAAAATGGCGGTGGTTCTTCGGATGCGAATCGTAAGTGGCGCGTTCATTTAAACTTTTTTCGAGTACGGATCGTATATTAATTATGGGGTAGGTACTTCTTGGATCCTTATAATATCCTCTAATCATGTAATAAGGGTTAACAACGTGTGAGATCAGGACTTTAAACGCGCGTGGTGGGTACAACATAGCGTAACAAGAGAGTCTAAAAGCAAATGTCTATACCTATAGTATGAGCCCAACGAGCCTAAAAAGTGGACTCTCAAATTTTTGAGAATGAGGACCTTTTACCAAAAAAACGGGATACGTTCACAGCTATGAATTGTGCATTCGCCGAATTTAGATAGTCCCTGCCTTTTCAGTGGACTTTTGACTCATTTTCTACTTTTTTGGAGTTTTTGTTTCTTTGAGGCAGACCCCTTTGCCCACTTCGCCAAATACCCCTGGGTGCGCTCATGCATAGCATCGAGAGCGCTCCCAAAAAGTAGTGCTGTGTGAATGCTTTAAAATCGACCAAGAAACAAAACAGCATAAATAGGTTTGTTATCGGCTATTTTGGTATACTTGCTGGCGTAGAATGATAAAGGGCAGGCATTTTCAAATTTGGAATGAAAGTGATCGTCAAATATGTAGTTCATCCAGTGTCCACTTTGGATGTGGATTGGTGGATTGACATGCATGCGTGTACACGCGTGTGCGTTTCCATTCTTTTAAACTCAGTGCACGCCGACGGTAAGTTCACTATAGGCAGTTCTGTGTTGTTGTTTAAAAATCAGACATTTAACTACCGTGTTTTCTTGTACTGAGAAAACCCTGACCAGCATGTTCACATTATTAGGGAAAACTGGATCAAGACCTAATAAAAACTTTGTTCAACGAAGACAGTCTTTTCTTGTCAGTCAGTACCAATGGTGCACAGCCTTGCAGACTTCATACGAGCAACAACCTTGATGGAAAAGCTTTCCAAGGTTACATGTCACTATTCCGAAAGTTAACTACTCTGAAGTTTCACTACTTCTAGGGTTCACTACCTTCTAAAGTTCACAACTTCGAATGTCCACAATTCCGAAACCAGCTAGACTGACTCCGACAGTTCATTACTCCAATTGCCTGCTAATGAGTCGGAACTGACATGGATAAAGTATTGTATTTGGGTCCATTTTGTTATCATTTCAAGGGTATGTAAAAGTTGAATAGTTCTTAAAATTTTAATTGCACTGTTTACAAATGAGCTCAGTTCCAATCACTGCCAATCGTGATTCTTGAATCTAACAAACGACTCATTTTCGAGCAGAGACAACATCGGGTCAGGACTGTGGTGACCAGCGGCAGTTTTAAATTTAAGACGACTGAATAATGGGACTCTTTGACTCCGTAAAGACTGACAGGGACAGCCCAGTAAACATGACAGTATTGGCCCAGTACTGGATATCTGTTACTTGTTACCGCTTGTACCGCTTACCGGTTTTCTGGGCTACTACAGTGGCGGATCTAGGATATCACAAGGGGGCCAACATTTTGTCTGTAAACAATTGCGCAAAGCACGATTGTAGATGCGCATAGCACCCAATGGGGGAGGAAATTTTTCTGTTTTTTCCTCTAAAAATCAAGCATTTTCCTTGATTCCCGAAGTATTATCGAAGAAAAAAAGCAAAAAACCCAAGAAAGTGTCAAACAGGAAAACTGCAAGTACCACTGACTCGAACTCACTACCTGACGAATAGAGCGCTCGTGCTTTACTACTGCGCAACCACAATTCAACTCCTAATTAGTTACTAAGAGACCTACTTGTTTATGGTCCACAGCGTTTGCGCGCGAAACCTTCTTCATTTTTTAATGTTTATTACACTTTTTATATTTTGTGCTATCAGTGCGTAACAAATTTGTTGTATTTAGAATAGTCTTCAATTGTCCAAAAAGACCAAATCCGTTATTATGTGTTGGCATTAATGACGCGATTGCTTTGGAAATCGTCTTAAGGTTTGGCAAAGAGAGAATTATGAGTTTCTGAGTGATTAACTAAGGCTTCGATTAAAATTCACATCTTACCAGCAGCTTCTGTTTTTTCATCGTCACTCAGATTCCATATTCTTTAAAAAATGAAGTAATTTACTTCATTGCACAGTGAAGCAGACGACGGAAACGGAGTCGTAGTGTGCAGCGCCACTGCCGGTCGCCTGGGAGATCGAGGTAGAGCCTATACTTAGCCAAAGTTCCGCTACTATTGAGCCGTGTTCCGAATTTGACACTTGAAATTGGATCTGAGCCCCCCCCCCCCAAACATTCTAAAACTGCACACATTTCAATCTTTTTTCCGCCGTATAATGTTAATTACCGGGGTTAATTGATAAACTCAACATTTCCCTACGCTCTTGCTGTTTTACTTTTTTTGCGGCAGCGAAGGGGGGGGGGGCACCCTGGCGCCCCCCCCTAAATTCGCCTATGTACTAATGGCCCAATACTGTAAAACGACTGCTTGAGCAGTAAATACAGACTTGAACACATGAGGGCAGTTATGGGCTTGCCCACAGGGGAGCGCTTACTAATTTAACACTAAGTTTTATCTTAAAAAATTCTATTCTTTAGAAAACTTTTCGCCAGATCACTCTCATTAAAAACCGCCATTTCGAAAATTCCATTGAAGAACACTTGAGCTGTTGAGAGATTTTCTACAGTTTGGAACCAGCGTGTGTAACAGAGTAGTGAAGGATTTTGACACTGAACTTCAGATTTCTGGTAAGTTTCAAATTTGTTTGCTTAGTTTGAATGCCGTGTCAATCTCTGTAAGAGTGTACAACCTGATTTATACCACAGACGTTCTCAGCTTCTGCCCTGACCGTCTCCAGAGGCCAATACAAATCATAGGCGGATTTAGGAGGGGGGGCAGGGGGCCCAACCCCCCCTCCCTTGGCTGCCGTGAGGAAATATTGAGTTCAGTAATCTAGTAACTAGGACCGGTAGCGGATGAGGGGGCTCAGACCGCCGTCAGAATCGTGTACCCGTTTTTTTTAGTCCACAGAGAGATTTCTTGAACGGGAAGTCCCCGCAACTTTCGGGCCGCTTGTTCACACATGCCATCGCGACTTGCCCAATTCCCCGAGGCAACATGTTGTCCCCCCTTATGGTATCCTAGATCCGCCACTGAAAATTACAGTATACTATATGATATGGCACTAGGGATTAGGAATTCCACGTGTGCTTCACTTCAGTCGAACATATCAGACACAAAACTCAATAAAAGTATGCTAAACGGGTCCAGCAAACCACGAGTAATTGTTAATTTCTTCTGATGCGTTAATTATAATTCCATGTGTTTATATGCATGTTTTTTTTTATTTTATTTGCTGTAATTTGAAATTTTTACGCGGCTGTACTAGGCAATTACATCGCCCTGCCGGGATGCTGCAGACATACTGGGAAGATAGTACATCCCCACAAAAAGTTACGAATTTCAAAATACAGGAAATAAGATCCAATGAAACATGTGTATATTCACATGGAGTTATAATTAACTCAGTCATACTATAAGTGTCAGTCCGCCGTGGAGACAATCAGTCAAAGATAATTTGAACAAATTGATAAAAATCTGTCGTGTTTTGCTCGAGTTTCTCTTACCGGGTGCCATTTTGAAGAAGTTACGTGAAATCACGCGTGTTGACGAATAAAAAGTACAAGGCATGTGCGCACCCGGCCTTTAATATGGGGGCTCGAATCTCTGACAAAGTGGACGTTTTGCTAACAAAAAAGCGGGAGGACTAAAAAATGGGGCATGCAAGTGACACAAGTCTTTCAAATTTCACCTGATTCCTTCCCATGCTATTTTGTCACGCGTCAGCGTCACGCGCTTCGCTCAGTCTCGTGCTAGCCTATGTCTATAACTCACGTGACTCAGTTGAAATACTTTTTGGTTATCACGCACGTGGTGAAAAAGTTAACGATGACCAAAACAGTGGAGTTGGAATTCTTCGCCAAAGTGACCAGGAGAATGCCACCCCATTTAATTAGTTTTTTTTAACGTCTTAATCGATCTATATCCACATCGCCTCTTATACGGTCGACCTCAACTTGCCGAGAGGTTAACTTGTGAGGAAGGTGAGAAATGACGCAGCGACGTCAGTGGTTCGTCTGGAGAGCGAATGCCGCTATATTGCGGTGCATCGTTCCCATTTGTGCGAACATGAAGCTGCGAAGAAAGCGGGTATATCGTTTTTTCGACTTCCTCGAGAGCCCAATATGCTTAGGAAGTGGCTCGCGGTAGTGAAGAATGATACGAAACAAAATAATATCCATTAGGTTGGAATAAATAAAAAAACATAAAATAAAAATGTCCTTGAAAACAACAATTTCCGGGGACAACCGCTAGAGTGCTGAGATCCAGCAGGTGCCGAGACAAAGGCTGCCAGACGTAGGAAACTCGGGAGTCAAAATCTGAGATAGCCCTGCACCATAGCCACCAAGCTGAGAAGTGCGTATCTTGGAACTATTATATTTGTGTTTATTATAGTCTTCGAGTTATCAAACAACATCGCTAAGTTCAGCTGCTCGTGTGGACGTACAGTTTGATCCATAGTTTACGCTTTTCAACATCATTTTTTTCGGCTTAGGACATACCAAAAAATGACGGGATATTATTCTGGAGCAGCATAACGGATGTCGGTGCTACATACGCCATATCAACACCATTCCCCCATTCTTGTGCTATAGAATAAAGTAAGTTTTACTCGACTACGTGTGGTTTGGCGGCTTGGAAACGCAGACGAAGGTGTGCCTAGAATGCTGCGTTCTGATTGGTCAATTAAGCCGTCCGTCATAATCCTGGCGATAGGTCAATTGACCGGGCACCGAGGCCGTGTGAGCGCATGCTAATTCAGTGTTTGCTGACAGAAAGCTGTTGTGAAACAATTACTCCATTTTATATGCTATGGTCACATGTTAGGGGAATCTTTATATAGAAATACAAACACATTATTCAAATCATTGTTACTGTACAACCTTTGCCATGACGGTCTGTGGAAGGGGAACCCGACTTCACGGCCCCCGAAAAGTAAGTAGATTTTCAGTTTCGTGCCTAATTCACATAAATAATTTCGTGCCAGTCCTGGCGGCCCCAACGGACCTGGCCGGGATAACAAGCATTTCATATGTTAAGAACTCAAAAAATCACAAGTACAAACAACACAGATCTAGGTTCTGCTGTCTGTATTTCACGGAAGAATACTTTGAATTTATCTCCAAACAGACCCCAAACTCCTGCTACCGACCTTGGTAAATTGGCATGCCGAACTTTGTAGGATACGGTATGTCTAATTACCATTAAATCCGTAACAGCAAAATAAAACAACACGTTTTTATAAGAAGTCGGCGTATTTTTAAGGGTTTTAAGTCGAAGTTTAATGATTTATTGGTGTTAAACGATGAATTCAAGCGGTAAGCAGACACCACTAACCCGTGTTGTGAACTGCTGAACAGACTGCGTGTGAAACCATTTACGTCATTGTATAATTTCAACACCTCAGTCTACCGTCAGGTGTCAGGTAATGCAACCGAACCTGCCGTTATCGAGTAGAACTACTCGATCTAAACTGATACAAAATAGGTTGTTTTATGGTGACATTCTCCTTTAATTCTCGTAACTAAGCTTCATCGAAGACATGTAGAAGTACATGTAGAAAGGACCACTGAAGAAAGTAAGCGCTTTTTAAGCCATAGTTTCAATTGTGGAATGTATTTTTGACGAGGTGAAAACTTCTAATCGGTGGCCAGATTTGGTCTACCTCCCGTTTAAAATACACGGGACGAAATTCGTACAGAAAGCGATGGGAGTATTGTAGCCCCTAACCGGCCAACCGAGGGGCTACGTGTTTCCTATACTATCGCATGCCTGCAGCATTCAGGGCGATGCAACTGCTTAGCATTTACGGTGCCCTGCTCCTTCAAGTTTGCAACAAATTCGCGATCAAAGCAAAAAATCTTCCCAAAAAGTCGACGCGTACTGTCAATGTGCTGCATGGAAATTGCGGATTCATGGGGGAAGGTCACTAACTCCACACTTATCCATACCATTCTGATACCTTCCGTGATAAATCGGCAATTTCCGTCCGGCCGTAAGTCATCGTATAATTCCGTATCGACTCAAGTGGGGCACGTTGACAGTACACATCTGGTTTCTGCACAGAATTTTGTGCTTCGACCGCGATTTTTTTGCGCACTCACTGTCCAGAGCTGGACACTGTAAATTCTATCAGAAGGAAGTACAGTTGGTCATTTGCTCATGGTTTGCTGAACCCCTGTTTTTTTATAAATTTATTGAGTTTTGCGCTTGATATGGACAGCTGTAGTGAATTAGTGAAGCACCCATGAAATTTTTAGTCATGAGTGTCATATATTGTGGTATATATTTATAGTGGTGTTGGGTACTGTCAGAGGCTGAGGACGACTGTGAGTTATACCACAAGCATCCTCAGCCTCCGAGTCTGATCTTCCCGAATGCACTATAATCATAAAAGGTCTGACATCAGCTTTTGAGAAGATTTTTGTGTAACGTGAAGCACTCATGGAATTCCTAGTTCCGAGTGTCGTGCCTTGTTATATTTTAGTGTATTGAGGATGATCAGAAGTTGATGATTCCTGTGATTTACAACACAAGCCAACAAATTTCCGGATGGCCCATAAGTTTTAACCATATAAGAAACATAAAGGTTGGACACTAAAACTTTGCTAAGCCTATGTTTCCAGTTTCAACTGTTCTAAATGCACGTAAAATCTGTGTGCACCGCAGACTGGTATTACATAAACAAGGTTATTCCTGACCACATTTGAACCTGTACCCTTTGGGTGCCCCTGGTGGTAACATATGAAACAGAAACCTCAAGGGCATTGAAAATTAGAACACAGTCATGCTCAAGTAAAAGTTGTAAGCAGGAATGGTAATTTACGATCAAATATTGGAAAATGTTCACTAATCTTAATGTAATCTTCAACCTATACATTACCCGTAAGTTCTACGACTGTAAGTTAACTAATAGAATCTTGAATTTTGAAAGACTTCGTTTTAAAAGATGCGCTGGATGTTGGAAGTACATCTACTGCAATGTACATTTGCCCTTTTGTATGCACTATTTGAACAAATGTAATATCCCTGCATAAACATCAGAAGCCTTCTTTCCTTGATCCCATTGAATTGCCCAAGTTGTGAATGGTGAATTGGTTACAGAATTTCCAAAGGAAACACAAAACTCTTAATTCAAGGAGGCTAAATAGTTAACATGGCGGATTTCACTTGTCTTTAAACTTGTACGTCTGTCAAAGATAAAATAATTATTGAGTTTGTGCAAGCAAACCCTGTGTCAAAATCAAGAAATTTGTATGCAGTTTAGATTTCCATTTACGTGTAATTTGCTTCAACTTATAGCTCATTTTATCACTTACTAGTAACTTAGAATTTAAATGCAAGAACCTATCTTGTGTTTGATCTTGACTTTATGGACTGCTCTTGTTTGAAGCGCAACAAACATTTCTCGGCTTTGGTGGAGATTTCTGATGTCAGACCATCCATTTCGTTCCAGAAAATTAGCTATCGGCAACTGCCGGTTTTCGCAGTAATCCCTACTTAGATATTCTTCAGTTTTAAACAAGGTTATTTTGCAAACCCAGAGTTTAAATGCATTCATATTGAAATTAAATTACGTAAAGGACACTCAATTAGCTTTCGTGAGCGGGCTAAACAGAGCCTCGGAATTGTTTCAGTACTGTCTATGAAAAATCCGGATGTGTACGAAGGTCGTCTGCCATGAACGTCAAAATTAACCTTAATGGGTTTCAAGATTTTTGTTTGCAAATCACCACTCGAAGGCAGTTTAATATGATAAGTGAAAGAAGGTATTCAAAAATGTGTTTGGTGCTAATTTTGTTATTAAGTTCCATTCTCATTTGAGAAAATTCTGAGCAACTTTAACAGTCTAACCTTTATATTTTACTAAGTAGCCTAGTGAATGACGTCAGTTGTGAACGAAATATAAAGTCAAGTGTCTGGATTATATTTGCCAGTTGCGCGCCAGCATGACTACTTGACTTTTTTAAGTAAGATAACAAAAGAGTACTTGTCGTTAAGCAATTGATAGCAGTTGCTGAGCATCAGTTTTCATGAAACACCTGCTAGTATAGAAAAGTTGAGAACATTGCGAGGGTGTGACATAGACCCTAAAGGTTCTAAAGGTTTGGCCTTGGGGGGAGGGGGGGAGTTCCTCTTTGATTGAAATTTTTGTTTATTTGCATAACTCTTTTAGAGCTTTCTCCATAAAATAAGTTGAGTACACGGAGTTTACGTAAATCTTCTAGGGATCAAGTGGAGTTGAAAATTTGCTTCTGAAATCCGTTTCTCCCATGCAAAATTTGCTTTACTTAAGTTTGAATTCGACCTCCGAAACTGTGCTGTGGGGCTTTAAAGATTGTTAGGAACTTCCATCTATTTACTATACGCCCATTTTACATGTTCTATCTCATTTTAGTTGTTTCACAACGAAACTCCATACGCCCAAATATCAAAATCCAAAACAATGCGAGCTATTGGCGATCTTATGAAACGTAAAAAATCCCCGTTTTGTTGCTGTGTTTACTTCTTTCAAAACTTTGTGCACTCGCGCCGTCGTACAATATAAGCAGCACTCAGCCTCGTCTCCAAGCCTCACGATGGTGCTGATCAGTTAAGCCATTTGAGTCTTGGTAATGAGAAATGAGATGTGTCAGACTTCTTACTGAAATTGCCGGAATATCACAAGTATTTCGAAATTTTCTGCAGTTTTATATAAAAATGAAAAACAACGGTATATTGCAGCAATTTAGGTCTAAACAATTGCAAAAATGATGTATTTTGATTTGAAAACAGATTAATACTATTCATAAATAAAAATTGAAAATAATAACAACCTTTATTTCAGAGATTAACTAAAACATTGCCTTCTGTCGCATGAATTGCTGCAATGTGAAAACAATTACAATCTGCCTTTGTTCAATGATGTCAAGGCATCGGTCAATCACTGCCAGAAAGTAATTCCCATAACCAAGCCTCAAATGACTAAACCGATCAGCGCCATCTTGAGACTTGGGGATGAAGTTGAAAAAGTAACATCAGTGTCAATTGTGTGTAAACACGAGCAAAACCATCAATTGATGCTCACGAGACTTTTTTGTAACAGATTGTGAAGTATTTTTAGGAATCTTAAATGGTAACCAAATAGAAATTTTGGAAAGAAATGGAATGAATAAAAAGTCGCTTCTGAAAACATTTATTACAAGAAACTGATGTCCTACGACCAGCTGTAATACTTGTGTTCAAAAAGGATGAAACATTTATATATCTTGAAGATTATGCATTTCAAATAAGTTTTGTGTTGGAATGGTGTATTGTCTTTAGGTAATTCTTATTATGCATAACTTATCTGGAAAATGTATAGTGGAGTCTGTTAGTTTGTACTCTGAGATACTAAGCAGGCGTTGTTTTATTTCAGGGATTGTGATCAAGGAGCACAGTAATACTAATGCAAGCTTTATAGTAAAAGAGGCACCATGTTCCGAAACGCTCGAGACAGGGAGGGAGGGCGAAGACTGTGTGAAGCTACCAGTCCACTCACCAGCCCGAGACAGTTTTGTAAAAATTAGTTAGTTGCTTAGTTTTTATTTACATAATTCATCATTTTTTGTAAGTATTTTACCTTAGCAGTTTCATAGTAATGAAAGCATTAAAGAACAAGAGCCCTTTCTTCTTGTAAGTCACAGCTGCATATGCAATAGGATTGAAATGACCAACAAAGTGAATGTTGTAGGAGTTAAAAACCTGAAGCATTAAAAAAAACCTGTTGTTTCGCTATACCCACAAACATTAATATTCCTGCATTGGGCCTGTAAAGGCAACCTTAGTGGTTCAATACTGGCACTGTACTGGCCCACCACTGCACTTTCGCCTATGTAATTAGAGTACTGGCTTAATATGAGCCCATCAATGGCCCTGTGCAGGGCCAACACAGTCTGGCAATACTGGTCCTTTATAGGGCCGAGACCGGTTTTTGGTGTACTGGCCCGGTAGTGGCCTCGTACTGTCCCTTTACTGGCCTGATGTCGCAATCTTATACCGGCCAAATATCGAGAAGGTGTGCAAAATGTTATTGGGCCAGAACTGGCCTACAACATTGGGCCTGAGACAGTTCAGGGCCAGTATTGGCCCAGTACCTGCATGTTTACTGGGAGATAGGTAGCCCACCAACTACACTGTACATTTAGTTTCGATCCGGTCGTGAGCGTGGTTCCGGTGGGTGATATTGAGGCGCAGCGGCCCTAAACTTTTCAGTCACGCTGTGAAATGACGCGATCTTGACATGGATTCGATGCATGTATTGTGGATAATTGGCCTGTCCCGGATTACACGGCGATAGAACTCTCATTTGTCCTACAGATAAGAAAGAAAGCGCGTGATCTCGGAAATCAGGGACATTTTCGTGTCTCTCACTGATGTCGGGAAGGCGAATAATTAAATTTCAGATCACGCATCCACGGGTATTTGTCCTGTTTATCAAACTTTTTCACGTCGGAGTTGCAGCCACAGCAAAACTTCGAGGGCATTGCAAGGACGAATAGTGTAATACAACCGAGAAAAATTTGTAAACTAATCAGACAACAACCAACTAACACATGAATTTCCAGTAGCACGAAAACTAGGCAGCACTGAATGTGTTTTGCGGTTGTTTACGGCGTTGTGGATATATACAGGGATCGAGACTCACGTGTCGCTGTGTAACCTGGGACGCCGGGCCCTATTCATCAATATTCCTACTTCACATTCTTTTAAAAATGCAAATACGTACTCATTTTTCTGTATTCGTAAGACAAGCGGTCAAATTCGCATGCGCATGAAATCCGGGCGTTGGTTTGGATATTGGTACACCACTCCGTGCATCTAATAACCGAAGTATTGTTTATTTTTTGCATGTGAAAGAATAAAAATTACACCCGAGTCCGAAATTTTAGATATTTTCGGAGTAATGAACTATCAGAGTAGTGAGCCTTCGCAATAGTGCGCTGTTCCCATTTCCATCGATGTAAACAACTTAAGTAACACGCAAAATGCAACCAGATGAAAAAATTCAAGTCATTATCCGACTAAACATTTCCGTACGAGTATGTAATGAAGTGTAACCACTCATTTAATCACGCCTGATTTGAAAGTTTGGCAGGTGGTAACGCTAGAACGTTCTGTTTCTGGACCACATTACATCCGAATTTGACCCCCGTTCTTTGAGAGAATCCTCATTTCTGGTATTACGAATTCTGTCTCATCTCAAGAACATAGAACTTAGAGTCAATGTTATGTATACAGATTTCCCTTCCCCCTAACTAAGTTGCATCAAGGACCTTACCGAAAACTCTACAGTGTCGACGATTGCAAAGGTCCGTCGTTTCAGAAATCATTCGAACCACACCACGAGCCTGCTACAAACAAGTAAACAAAACAATCACTCCTACTACAATGCTGATTTAAGGTCATGCTTCTACCTCTCACAAGCAATTAGAAATGCATGGAAAAGCATTCCAAAACATATCTTGTTGCTTTAATCCGGGGAATTGACTCAGCTTCATTAGACATTCGCAGTTTTCCATGACAAAAATACTTCAGACATTTAAATCTAATTTCCGGTAGAAATAACTAGCGTTTGCAACAACGCAGCGCACCTTTTAGTTTCAGCTAAGTGCATCTTTTGAGCTGCACTAGATGTTTTACTTGAGAGCAAACTAAACTACTCAACTGTGTTTTGCTCCTAAGTTCCCGGAAATAAAATAGACATATTTCATGCATGTACATGTGCAAGTTCTGTTGGAAATTTATGACAATTTGACATACAAGTAGATACATCGTGGAAATTTTTGTGCTACGGGAAGCGGACACGATTTTCAGAAAAAAAAAACTAGCCAGAAAAAGAAAGTTTCGAAATTCATAGTTTAGGAGTGGCTATTCGCTACAGATGACTGGATATTAAAGGTACATGTCAGCCCCAGCTACCGCCCAATACAAAAATCACAATATTAACTCTTCCAAATTTGTTTCGTAGTTTCCCTTGTCACGGTGACAATTGACATTTACCATTAAAAGGAATAAAAGGGTCACTTAATATTGACTTGAAATGGCCCAATTTTTATGGGTTGCCACATCTCGTCAAAACCCCTGGCTTTTTGAAACTTATGATGCCATGGAAGACATGTTTAGAGGTGGAAATCATTGTGGTGTGGGTAGGTTTAAAACGTCACCTTGTGTGCTTGAGGTAACCTGCGAGTCATTTTAGGTATTGAGTAAACAGGTGATGGTCCAATGAGAGGACTGTTAGAGTCCAGTGTAAACAGGCATGTCCTATTAAGAGGACTGTTTAAGTCCACTGTATCATACAGATACAGACATTTTCTTAACATTTCAGACTCATACTCCACTTACCAATTTATTAAGACCCACAAAAATATACTAATATTATAAAATGCAGCCCTGAAACCGAAGTTAGTATTATATCCGGGCTTCAGACAATGAACACACAGTAATAAATAGGAATGTTAAACTGTTATCAATATACGCAAGAATAAGAGAAAGGAGAAAAGTGAAAAGTGACATTGACTTACAACACGTCAATACAACAGCAGACTATTATAAACAAATGATGCGACAGATTGAACTAGAGTAAGATTAGTTTCTACAATGAATTTACTTTAAACATAAATTAGGATATTGGCTTTGTCTAGCAAACTATGGGATTCGTTAAGTGTAGAGAACAAACCATAGTTACTTCCGGTGATCTGGAAGAGTCCCTGTCGTTGCTGAAAATTAATTGGACAGTCCAACTGAAAGCGATCTATTGAAAGGTGACCTAAAAAGTCGCCTTAACATGTCAAATTTAAAAGGCATGTTCCTCAAACTGGAAACTCGCAGTCATATTGTGGCTCGTTTTCTGACTAGCCTACTTTCGTAGAACCGTTTTCTTTCACCGAAAGACATGGATTCCAGGAAGTATTTCAAATTCTGGAAAACTACTGAACACGTACACGGTCGCGTGAATTTTGTCATTGTTCTCAATTTCCTGGAAATAAGTTGCGAAAAACAGATGGCACACTTCCCTTTTTGAATAGCCAATGATTGCCTGTTTACTTCAAAATGAAGTGATTGATTACTAGTTTCAACGCACTCCATGTTTTATATTGAAGATTCATTGTCTTGGAAAACTGCATATCACACTAAGTGATCGTTGTTAAGCAGATAGACTACGGATACCAGGATCGGCCATAATCAGCAACCGAAAGAAACTACAAGGCAGAGCGTTGATATCCTCCCACCGTGGGCATCGCAAATGGCAAAAGTTTTCAGTTAGCTAGAAGTACTAACTTTTATACATCAACGTTGGCTATCATTAGCTCATTTATTAATGTTTTACATATTCAGTCCCTGTGAGTGACTGATTTATTGCAGTAATAAATATTTATTACAATAGTAAACGTTTAACACATTTTTATGGAAATACTACTGTAGTTCAGTTCATTCCTGACTTCGTTTTTTCTTTTACAGAAATACATGTTAATTAATGTTACAAATATTTAGCATTGTCATCATTCTTGGATTCCGATTAGCCAAATAATTATTACTGTAACAATTCTCCAATTATCACAGTATGAATAAATCGGACTTATCCGTCGCACTTGGCCAACGATCAATGCACGTGTGGGTTATATTGTGTGTGGATAATACCCGAGGTGGTTCGAAGAGAAAAACATTTTTTTAACATTTATTGCAATAATAATAACACAGTACACAGACAGAAATCCCCAATGACTCACCACACCCACACACACGCACACATTTCATCGAACGAGAACGTAATATCACAAACTAAAAACACCAAATGTACTTTTCTTATCTGTAGTTTCTTTTTAAAGAGGAAAAAACCAGACCATGTTTGGAGAAATATGTCTCCTAATCCATTTTTACAATAATTATGTTTTTGAAATGTGAATTAAATTTCTAATTCTTTTTTGAAAAGTTTTATAGATGGATGCTCTACTTTAAGCTTTCTACAGTATGCTTTTTGGCCAAAAGAATGAAAAGATTCAACAGTTCATTCCCTTTTCCAATTTTACCAAATATAACAGTCTGAAAATCTATCGATACATCGACATTTTTGCGTGAATAAAACATTCAGGTATTCTTTTCCAAAAAAGCTTAACAAAAGTGCAACTTCAAAATAAATGTTCTAAACTTTCAGGTACATCGATCAGTTGAAGAAATGCCAATTCGCATCAAAAAGTTGTTTGTTGCTAAAATTCTATAAACAATTCTCATTTGAAACCATCTGAGTCTATCATTTGAAGTGCAAAAAACAGAAGTTTGAAAACATAACTTCCATTCGGGCATTAATCTTGCAAAACCAATCGTTTTGGTTTTCGAAGAGAAAAAAACATGTGTGTTCAATATGATGTATTAAAGGCTATTGGTGTGATAGTATAAAGATATTACATATAACTTGCAAGTGACACTATTCCACCAATCAGAATATGCGTCAAATACAAAACTAAGGGGAAGAAGCTTGGGCTGGGATGTTTGTAAATACAAGTTGACTTAACAATAGGGGTAGCTAGATAGGATTATAAAGTTAGGCTGCTACAAGTATGAAAATACAATTATAGGATATCAGTGTCACTAAGTCTATAAACATCTGATCTAATAGAGGGTCTAACAAGTCAAATATATAGAAAACAAGGAAATGAAACAAACAAATGCAATGAACGATCTATGCCATGAAGAAGTTAACAGATGTCCCAGGAATGCTGTCTCCACTCAATAATAGTTAACTTTAAACTTAATATATACAAGGAAATACCTAAACTAATAAACCATGAAAAACTGTCATAAACACATTCTAATAGCACCAGCTGGTGACTAGTTCGCGATTGGATCAGATATAGCATTTTATGAGGGAGCTCTCATATCAGCATCGAGTGTGTTGACACTTACATGGACAGTTACTATCTGCCCGAGCACCTTAGAGCCAGTAGATACACCCATGTTGGAAAAAGAAAAAGATTTCGTTTTCTGGAATATACATGCACTAGTTTGAACTTGTTACGGAAAATCTGCTACCTTTGTGAAAACCACTATAAGTTTCTATCACGATGCGTATTTATATTTGAGTCTCGGTAATAGGCGATTCGTGCTATAAGTCATTCACCGCATTTAAGATAATTTGACGATACTCACTAATACTATGCAATTACAGCTGTTCATGTATCTGTGTAGCGTATTAAGTGCTAGTTTAGTGATATAACATATATAGAGATTAGCTATAGCATATGGGTAATGGGTTTGTTGCGGTGAGCTAGTCACAGGAATTTCCACAGAAGATTCTGTTACGTGACCATTGGCGTGGGTGTAGTCGGTGGATATAAAGCTGATTGTCCACAGCGCCACCTATTTTGAAAAGTGGTCCTGTGAAATAATGAACGACACGTAGAATACCTGTTTGGGCATCAATGCGTATGCCATTGTTTGGACGTTTGTCGTAAATTTTGAACCGGAACGAGACAAAAGTATGATGAATCGGGTTAATGTTATTTTGTTTGGCGCCTTGTCCTCTTGTATGTGTAAAAACACAAATGTGTGGAATATGCACTGATTTAGTCTTTTCTTGTGATCAAAAGTGCAAAACCGGAAACCACAACTGCATTTATAAATATACGGCATATACTTACGAATGTCTTAACATCAACCAAATGGAATCGTTGAATACTATTCCCAACCAGTCGGTAAGACCGAATGTTATTTCTTTCTCTCAATCAACGGGAATCCATGCTGCACTGTCTTTTCACTTTGGCAGTGGCTCAGTATTCCAACAGGGCGCTGGCTGAGCCCTCATTTAGTTACGACTGTTGAATTTGTGGTGTTCTTCCAACACTATATGACTTCGATATACGGATGGAAAGAGATCAGTTCTTTGAATTTATTAACACTAAAGAGTAACATTAAGTTCACTGTGATTATCAGACACCGTAGTTACTGAAGTGGACAAAAAAATTTGAATTCTGTTTATTAAATTTAACTTGTTAAATGCATTTATCGTCATTATTTTGACATTTTTCTCTTGATTTTGATATCAACACTTTGGGTTTATTTTTCATTACTCATCTCTATTTATAGCCTCAAGGGCCTACTTTTGTATTCATACATTTCTCTATGCGACACCTGATTGGTCGCCCATATTTCCTTTGTTCAGTTCAACGCGATCTAGCTCTTCAGCCACCTACCTCGTCGTTTACGAGACCTACGCTCGTTCTCTGCATTTTTCCCCACCCCCATCCCGGGTGTCGGTTCCACTTTTTTCTTTTGCTCATACAGACTCCCTGTTAGGTATTTTCAAGTTTTGTGTTCATGTTCTGTACTTTTTCTTTAGGCCCTTCAGGCAGTTCTATTCATTGTACACGCCGGTGGGCGTTTTGTCCATACCCATCATGCAGAGTCTTATTTAGTTTTATCTATTTACGTCATAATAAATGACATTACTCTCAATCCTCCTCTTGTTTTACTCTGCAACATAGCTCGTGACGTACCCCGGGCAAAATAGATTACGATAAATAGGAAGTCGACACACACAGGAACCCAATACCTACTTTAGATTCTAACCATCCTCTGGAGCATTAAGTACTAGTCCACGAGAGCACCAGCCATGAGCGGCAAGGTGGGGGTCAGCCGATTTTCACCAAATTTGGCACATAGGTAGTCCTANTTTTCTTTTGCTCATACAGACTCCCTGTTAGGTATTTTCAAGTTTTGTGTTCATGTTCTGTACTTTTTCTTTAGGCCCTTCAGGCAGTTCTATTCATTGTACACGCCGGTGGGCGTTTTGTCCATACCCATCATGCAGAGTCTTATTTAGTTTTATCTATTTACGTCATAATAAATGACATTACTCTCAATCCTCCTCTTGTTTTACTCTGCAACATAGCTCGTGACGTACCCCGGGCAAAATAGATTACGATAAATAGGAAGTCGACACACACAGGAACCCAATACCTACTTTAGATTCTAACCATCCTCTGGAGCATTTTAATGCGAATAACTCCCAATTAAAATTGGGAGTTATTCGCATTATATTCCATCGCCCCCAGTCTGTTTGCATCACTGCTTAGGCGGTCAGTACCGAGAAAGAATTCCAGGGGCTCTGAATAACTGTGGTTTGAGCAATTTACAGAGCCACACACATTCGGCCTTGCGACGATCGTGGAGTGCAGAACATTCTCTACCACGGTTGCTGTCTCACGGAACTCCACTGAACCACGCTCAGACACTCTTACTAATTAATTCAAGTGCAAGCGACCAAAAAACAGTACCTAGAAACAGGTTCGCCCACAAGCTGACTAATGCGATAAAAATTGTCTGTGGTTTCTTCCCCTGTCTACTATAACAAACCAATATAATGTCTGTTATGGAAACTTAAAAATACCACAGCTAGTAGAAATCTACTCTCGTTACGGGCTCACACCCTTATCAAATGCCGCCGCAACAATTGACCACGAACGTAAACCCGTACTACGGAATGTAAACTCCAAAAAGTAAGTACAAAGCAGCCTCATTTGGAACTAATCGTTGATAGTAGCGTCAAACCGCGTAGGTACATGTATCTAGCCAGTGATATCTTACCCGACGGAGCACGTCACTGATGTTTTAGTGTTTGTCGTTCCAGCACCTCAGCAAGATTTTCTTTGCAACTCCTGAGCAGCGTCATCTGAAGTTAACTAACGCCAAAATTGTACGATATGACACTTGGCTTTCCTCAATTTGCAACCGTCTGCTGGTTCTGACGGCCCTTGGTAATTGGCCCATTACGTTGCGCACCAAGAAAAGTTATGAAGTAGAATACTGGCTGTGGACTACTTTCCAGTTTTAGTAACTACTTATGTCGCGCCCACTGCTTACTTTGCGCATGTTTACTCAAGTTAGATCTCCAGAGAACGAAGTAATCGTCAGCTGAAACTGGATGGTCTCTTTGAAGGTAGCACCGGATTGTAAATTTCGAGAACTTGTCGACTTGCCCAAAGTCGACCGGCGACGGTGTCAGCGTAAGATACTTTTCAGGAAAATTTTCACTAACTTTCAGTTCTTATTACACTTATTTTGGGAAGGGTTTCTGTTTTTCACCATTTTGCGTGACAAACATTACGGGAAGTGTGTTGCCGGGATACCTTACAGTTTGAATGAATTAATGAAAGCTGATCAAAACTGAAGCAGACAATATGGAGGCTAGCCGTGCCGTTATATGCGAAGAAAAATCGAAAGTCGCCGGCGGCATCAGTCACGACCCTACATCGTCTCCGAAGACTGTTTACCATACGGTCCTAATTCACTGTTGGCGGTGGCTGACAAGTCCTGTCCAAGTAGGTGACGCAAGTCTTCCTGTGTCGTGTGGGCTGTGATCAAAGACACACTTTGCGTTGGCCGCGTTGATCCCAAAGCTGCTCTGTTGGGTTCAGGTCTGTACTTCTCAGCCACTCAAAACGTTTGATGTCCCGATATTTCTGATGCATCTTGTTCACCCACGTCCGAAGTTGTCGAGCGTTGTCGTCATGTAAGATACCGTTACGGCCTAGAACGTAGACATATGGTATAGAAAATGGGTCCAGGACGTGGGTGTGGAACATGTATATAACTGGCCATTCACGATTTTGCGGAGGTGAAGAAGACGCGACTTCCTGTTGACCTAGAGGCTGCCTATTGCTATGACGCTACCTTACTCGAGATAAGCAGCTATTGGCGTGTCTTCCCTTCTGCCGTCTCCACACCATCTGTCGCATATCCACCAATCTCAGACACTATTAATTCATTCTTGTCTGAATGAAACAAGATATGTGTTCCACACGTGAACAAATACAAGGAAATTTTTAATGCTAATGCGCAGACATCGCCCTTCATGTGTTGAATACGGTCGGGCGTCCACACACGTATGTACACATAGGATCGGATCAAAGCACAGACGGATCCTATTCGAGAACAGTTTAACTCAACCACATTCGGTCGGATTCGGCGGATCTATATCGCCTGAATCCAAGTGTAGTCCGACATGATTCTCGACGAGGTCGGTGAAAATAAGACCTTCAATCCAGATTGCGTTGTCCAATGGGACCGCCGTATTACATCCTCTTGGACACGGCCGATCCGGATCTGTAGAATCCGACGGAAAGTGATAGATTCAAACCGTTCTCAAATAAGGTTAAATCGTGTTTACACGTGTACGGTGGACACCGGAACGGATTCAACAATGCGTTGTTTGTGCAGGGGTAGCACTTGTTCACGTATCAGAAAAGTCAATCATGAGCTCAAATAGAAGAAGGTCTCAACAGAGAAACTCCCTGGTCCTCGCTGGTCAGAGACAGAAAACCGGGTGTTAATAGAAATTTCGAGAGACACGAATTACATCCAACGAAAGCTGGCTGGTCCAACCAGGACCACCCAAACCGACACTCATCGTCACGTCCAAACAATAACTTGAAAACTCAACATAAATGAAGAACAAGAACACCTATGTTGAGTTTCACCGCCATTTTACACCGATTTGAGGAAGTGGTTACTACCCAGGAGCGTCTCTTATCATCAAGTTCAAGAACTTTGAATGCGATCGACTCATAGTGTGTGCGCACAGATCAGATTAGACAATATGCAGATCCGACAATTTCAAAGCCACGCCCACTGGCCCGTGCCACGGTACATCTTGGCAATGATCCGAGTAACCACTTTGTGTTGTCTGCATGTTAATGGTGGCTTGCAAACATAGTGATGGGATGTGTCGGCGGATTTACCTGTTGCGTGTCTGGATGTGTTTATAACAACAAGAAACAGCGACATTTGAAGTAAAACGAGTTCCCGAAAAATCCAGAGGTTAGGAAGTTTCGATTGACAAACATTGACAGAGCATGTAATAAGGCAAATTTAGTGAGTTCAAGTCAACATCCGGTCACCACAAGGCTCCAATTTCAGTGGAACACCTTGTGGTTGGTCTTCAGGAGCGAAGCATGCTTCAAACGGATGGTTTACGACAGCCCCTGCTACGTCTACTTCTGTCAATTTTTTTTCGTTCATCTTTCTTTATTCATTTCGTGCACACCATATGCCGACACTTGGTTACTCGGTTCAATCCCACTACGCAACGTTTCAGCTATTTCCTTACATGCGCACTACGTTTCTGCACAAGGACTACTCGTAAATCACCTTCTTGACCCTATTCTGGATAGTGTAATGGAACAGCCGGGTAAAAGTAAATGAATTTTTGGTTTCGATATTTGAACGTATCAAGTTGTGCTATGTGACAAGTAAAACGTAACATCGGGAAAATATGTAGATTGAAGTCACCTATAGTTTTTAAAAACACAACGTGTTGTTGCTACATTCAGCCAACGTTTTGAGGCATTGAGGCATGAAATGCGCAAAATCAATATCACTCACAAGATTTTTTCTCGCAATTTTTGATTGATGTACTCAGCACACTCGTCGAGTATTTCTGTAAAAGTGTCAGAAAGGGCAGATCTTTCTGCACCGAAAACTTAATGTGAAAACTGACGCTGCACGCTTGGCGAAAGTTTCACAGTGGAAGTGCATTCTCTGCCCACGCTCATTCGAAATAACATTCACCAGGTTCCTTACGACGTTACCACATGCATAAATGACTCCGCCACCCCTTGAACAACTGTGAATTGTAACTAACATGTTCGCAAACGTTTTCATCGCAAATCCGTTTGATTACATTCAAAATACCTCTTAGAGTATGTACACTTAAAACTAATCCATAATACCCTGGTTCACTCAAGTACTGGTCAATATTTCTCTGTTGTGGGAGTTTATAAGCTTTCAAACGTGCACTAAGTCACGCATGCTGTAGTTTTCCTAAGCCTAATTTGCGTACTATAAACAATTCCAAAAATACGAACCCTGAGGTGGGTGTAACGTACTCGAAAATCCATGTTTATACAGGCATCCCAACCAACTAAATAAAGAAATCTCAAAACATGACCTACTTGACCTAACACGTGTCGCGGACCGGACGGAGCATTAATACGGCATTAAGAATGAACTGAAAAACATACATAATCGTCGATTATCTCGTTATAACGAGATTCTATCTGGCTAAAACGACTCGTTTCAATGAGATTCTATCTCGGTATAACGCTTTGGCTCTCACATTATAACGAGGTAACTCAAGTCGTCATAACGAGCTGATAGCATCTCTTAATAACGTTTACGGGTAAAATTTACTCTGCTAAAGCGAATGCGATATGTATGCCTCTAAATCTGCAAGACTTCCAACCCTGCTTGGATTCAGAGTTGGTTTGGCTAGCATTTTAGACTATAGTACATGGATCGCCAACTTCACATATCCTCAATGGACGAAATCTGTGATCACGCGCAAAAGTCGAAACACCACTTTTCACTCGAGACGCTTGGTGTGATAAATATAGATTATTACATGGCGAAGTCGTTATCCACCGTTATCTAGAGCCCGCGCGGATTTTGGAGAATTATTGCCCGAGGGGCGTTAGCCCCGAGGGTGATAATTTTACAAAATCCAACAGTTTTGTAAAACAAGTAATATGGTCGATGTCATTGCATTGAACAATAATACACTCACATGACATGTTTTACTGTTGTAGACTAATTGTAAACAGTGAAATTTAAAAAATGTTAAGTGACACCTAGTGGAAGAAATGCAAACTAAGTCTGAATGTTACTAGGTTATTATGGCATTGTCTGACAACAACAATAACACAAAACACTTGAGCAAAATTTGTGCCTCAATGACTGAACCATTGAGTAATGGTATAAAATATAGCTTGTTTGCACAATACACCAGAAATACGTTATAGTACAAAATAATATAGTTGAATGATCTCTGTGAATGTGCACAAAGACTGTATGAAAATAATAGATTATTCTGACAGCGTTTATTAAGCAGTATGAGACAAATACATGACAATGATCAAAGTATGTACTTTCTATGACTTAATCAACAAATAAAATTAACTTTTTAATACAAAAAACGAAATAACGGGTTTGGAGGTCTATTTAGGGTTGCCTCAGTTGTCAAAGAACTATCCAATGTTATGCAGTCAGTGTTGCTGATGTTACTACAGTTGTCACAGCTGCACATTTCTGTACAGTTTGACCCACCATTGCAGCACAAACTCAGTTTCTGAGCACACATGTTCTTTTTGCACTTGCAGTGTTCATCGTTTAGTACTTTCAATGGAGCTGCGGGCATTGCCAAGGAGCCAACTATGGTCGATTAGAGAGGGTAGAGCACTGCACACTGGTGATTGGCCCGCATGCAATGAAGGGTTAAACACTAAGTTCTTGTTTGGAGGCGGCAGGATTTGGGCAAACGTTTGATTCAAAATATGTTATAATGGGCTGTGTTAATTAGAGTCAGCAAGTGAATTATTAAATACTAGCCTCAATTCACTCGTATCTCTTAGTCAGGCACAAACTACAACAGTGAGTAGCTTCAACAGTCGTTTCTTAAAATTGTCTGTCCAAATAACTTCATGCACACCAGCTTTCTGAAGAACAGCTTCAAAGTCTTGCTTTAGTTTTGAAAGGCAAATGACATCTCCATGTGTTAGAAGCTTTTATATAAGGAACTCGAAATAGAACTGTAGAAAAACATCTCTGAAAACTGTGGATTCGTCACTCTTCACAATATTTGTCTTTCTGTTTTTTATAGCATGATGATCTATGGTACTTGGCTTCTAAGACACATGGTCTTTCTCTTTGAATTTCATTTGTATATTCAGGGCTCTGGACTGAGCTGTTGCTTGCGGTACAAGTTCAACTGAGAAAACCCGATTCTGTTAACGTTTAACTATGAGTGAGTTGGCATGCAAATTTTTCAGACTCACTTATCCAGAACTGATGAACCACCAGCCTAACAAATTTACATGCCGTCTGATCTGCCCCTAAAAATGTTGATCGTCTAATAATTAGATTGGCTAATGCAAGTGAAAATAAATCAGCTAATATACCAGTGAAGCGATTGAATTTTTTTTTAAATCAGATGCTCATATCACAGTCAATCGATTTACACTTAAGGTAATCAACGTTTGACGATATGGACAGTGGCTTCCATCGTCCTCGAATTACGACATGGACGCTGGCCACTGAGGCACTTTAATTTAATTACCATTGCAGCTACCTGAGAAATTAATGTTTAAAAAATTGAGAAGAGGTTCCCCCGATCCCAGGATTACGGCAGGGAATGACGGCCACTTGGGCATGTTGGTTGCAACCATCTACTCCATTTAACTCTCTCAAAAATTTTGAGTTAAAAGTGCTTAAAATCGCACCCACAGGATAACGCCATATGATTATCCCCTAGCANTCATATCACAGTCAATCGATTTACACTTAAGGTAATCAACGTTTGACGATATGGACAGTGGCTTCCATCGTCCTCGAATTACGACATGGACGCTGGCCACTGAGGCACTTTAATTTAATTACCATTGCAGCTACCTGAGAAATTAATGTTTAAAAAATTGAGAAGAGGTTCCCCCGATCCCAGGATTACGGCAGGGAATGACGGCCACTTGGGCATGTTGGTTGCAACCATCTACTCCATTTAACTCTCTCAAAAATTTTGAGTTAAAAGTGCTTAAATTCGCACCCACAGGATAACGCCATGTGATTATCCCCTAGCACACGCAGTGTCGATGTGGCAACTGAACAAGGGAGTGTTCGAAAAACAGGATTGCAGGGGTATTTGTTTAAACTGGGAACAAATGAAAACATTAACGGCCTCCTCAGAGGTATCTCTCTGCGCGGTACTTCTAAACTTATAGGAACATGACTAATGGTTTAACCAATGTGCTGCATAATTTGCCGAAAAGCATCCGGCATATGGAGTACCTATGCATGGTATGATCACCGTCTCTACTGGGTCAGCGGTATTGTCTAAGGCCTAGGCAGCCAAGGGGCTGAACAAGTTAAAAAAACAACTGGAGATAATACTGAAACACACTTGGAAAACACCAAGATGTATCTTTCAAAAACATGTACCGGTTTTTCGAAGCTATGAAGTTTTTAATTCTTTCTCTTTCTTGAAATGTAGTCCATAACATACTTTTCTTGCTAACAAATGATGCACTCATGTTTCAGAATATGTTCCTATCGTCTTCAGGTTAATTGGGTGTTTCAGATTTTGGAAGTCTATGATTTTCTTGGAAAATTTTGGGCAACATCTGTATCATTTTCAGCAGCTTCAGGTTTAGTACTACTGCTGGTGTCTTGAAACGTTGCTGTGCCTTTTTATGTCCTTTCAGTTTTTGATCTGACACTTGGTCTTCTACAGTATACTGTATCACTCAGGACATGCAGCTGTTTTCTGCACAAACGTGTGTGACACCTCTTCATCTTTTTGATCTACTGATCTACAGAGTTCCACAGTCCCTCAGATTTCGTCAGGATGCTTCTCTAAGCTTCTTCAGGTTCTGGCATCACAATTTTGTGCTGTTTGATAAACCTTGAAGTATACAGGCATCACACTCCATGGGAGCTGCCATATGGAAGTAATTACATGTAAGAACAAAAATACAATCTGATTGGTCAGTTCAATAGAAAAACGACACCAAGTGGCAGATATCTGCATAATATTTTGTGCAACAAAAACACCTTTTTTAAAAAAATGTGCAAGTGTAGATGTGGGAAATTTTTAGTGAGAGAACACGAGAGAAAAACAATTCACTGAATTAAAATATCGTTTTTTTGGAAATTATGCGTTCTATTTTTCATAGCGTATAAATGTCGGTACAGTGCCCTTTGCTGAACATGCGATTGTTGAGCGTGCTCATTTATTTAAGTATTCTAGTTTCACGATCGATGACGTCAGCCGCTGAGTGGTGTAGTGGTAAGGTAGGGCGACTCGAAACTCTTGAGGCCCGGCTTCGAAACCGGCCTCGGTTTCCCGCCAAAAAGTTATCTCACTAGTGAGATAACTACATGGGTTACTACACGGTTGTATTTGCCATTTGACGCTAATATTGTGGTATAAAAGTGCTTATTTAGTTAGATTTCATGGTATTCATTTCAGATTTTCTAATGGAAACCTCAAAAACTAAATAAATTCATGGGGGGAACTCTTTAAGCTCGAGTGTACGCCGCTCAAAATCTCTGTACCTCACTCAAGTATAGTGTCTGTAGCCTATGATAGAATCACCAACTAACAAATTTCGCCTCCTTTGCGCCCAAGGAACAGGTGCATGGGCGGCGCACCACAGGGTGCTGGGGGCTATAGCCCCAATTTTATTCATTGCTGCGCCGCCCATGGTTTATGGCTGTTTCACACAGGGGGGAGGCTGTGGGGGGCTATAGCCCTCCATTTTTTCAGTGCTGCGCCGCCCATGGTGTGAAAGCTGCATTTATACAATTATAAGGTCAATTTTTGTAATCCGGACAAACAACTTTTAAATTTTCTTCTAAGTCTAAATAGTTCCAAAATTTTGATATTCAAATGATAGTTCTCTGACAAAATAAGATTCCTCGACGGGTTTTGAAAAGTCCGGTACCACCTATGAATAATGTTCCAATCCTACTACAATGTATTGAAAGGGTTACGTGCGCAAAAGATATTAAGCTTGGCAGGTTTGGTTCCCTAGACGCAACCTCTCTAAAACGATACCATTCGAGAAAGCAGCACGTCGGTCCCTATGCCATCCCCCTCCACCCCTAAGGTAGAGCTCAACAGGCTCAAGTTGCGGACATCAGGGTGGAATAAAGAAGCAGATTCACTGTACCATTGGCCCAAATAAAAATGTGATACATGATGTTGCTTCAGTGCACACGTCCACACTGAATACCATTTTCCCGCCCTATGCGCCTGTCAGCCTATCGGATAACCAAGATCACTTAGCTTTTCGAGAACAGCTTGATTCTAAGGGAGTACTGCTTATGCCGCTACAGATTTTCAAAATTTCATAGTTTTATATTTAACTTAATTATAGGTTCAAAGCAACAAGGCCAGTTCATCTTAATCCATTTAACACGGTTAATGCATTTTAACAAGTTTTTATGCAATATAAACATGGGGCTAAANATTATAAGGTCAATTTTTGTAATCCGGACAAACAACTTTTAAATTTTCGTCTAAGTCTAAATAGTTCCAAAATTTTGATATTCAAATGATAGTTCTCTGACAAAATAAGATTCCTCGACGGGTTTTGAAAAGTCCGGTACCACCTATGAATAATGTTCCAATCCTACTACAATGTATTGAAAGGGTTACGTGCGAAAAAGATATTAAGCTTGGCAGGTTTGGTTCCCTAGACGCAACCTCTCTAAAACGATACCATTCGAGAAAGCAGCACGTCGGTCCCTATGCCATCCCCCTCCACGCCTAAGGTAGAGCTCAACAGGCTCAAGTTGCGGACATCAGGATGGAATAAAGAAGCAGATTTACTGTATCATTGGCCCAAATAAAAATGTGATACATGATGTTGCTTCAGTGCACACGTCCACACTGAATACCATTTTCCCGCCCTATGCGCCTGTCAGCCTATCGGATAACCAAGATCACTTAGCTTTTCGAGAACAGCTTGATTCTAAGGGAGTACTGCTTATGCCGCTACAGATTTTCAAAATTTCATAGTTTTATATTTAACTTAATTATAGGTTCAAAGCAACAAGGCCAGTTCATCTTAATCCATTTAACACGGTTAATGCATTTTAACAAGTTTTTATGCAATATAAACATGGGGCTAAAACTGTACACCTCTTTCTTGAAATAGGGTTGGGATAGAAATAAATGAAGAGAGTCTAATATGCAAAATTCAATCAGTTGCCAAGTAGGTTTTCGTCACGAATGTTGGGAAGAAATTCAGCCAAGTCTTAGCAACACAGAATCGTACGAAGGCGATGAATCGAAATTTTTTTGGCTCCGTTTCTTCGTACGGTTCAGGATTACACATGGATCCAGGCACAAGAACCGAACGAGACGGAGTTCGAGACAACTTTCGTGAACGGTAACACCTACATATATGTAAGGTGTTTCTATTGTCATCAATGTTGTCATCTTTGTCCTGGAAATTCCTGTTAGACGAACACTTCAGTGAGCACGGTATACTATGTGATTTATGTTAAGGACCATTTCTCACTATATGCCTTAGAGGCACACGCACAGAACGACCAACGGCCCTTTTAAGAGTCACTTAACACGTCCCACAAGAACTGCTCACTTAAGTACATGTACACTGTGCTTTTAATTATAAGCAGACGTACGTAACAACTATTATTGAAATCTCTTGGTCTATTTACATCGACCTCTAGTCCATATACACTGTCACGTCGTTTCGGTCGGTCTCTTCTCCGGCCATCGTCAGGTGTTCCCGCGTTCTTAGAAGAACGAGCACGGATACGTGGTACACTCATGGCGACTATTGATATGCAACATGATTTAAAAAAACAAAAGTAATGAAAACAAGGACCACTGAATACAAATTTCCAGTATTTTTGTTGATGTGTTTATTTTGTTTCGTTTCGCGAGGCCGTAACATAGATGCACGACTTTCCTGTCCCAAAACACTTCACCGGAAGCTGAGTAAGGTAATTTAGGAGAGTGGTGCATCCTCTGGAATATGTCGGAGTCGCGAATCTGTTGTCTACGACCTATGTTAACATTTGACTTGCACAGTCACCTCTCCGCGGGAAATAGCACTGTGCAGTTCTGGCGTTCTTGCAATGTTCAAAGAACGTGCTGTTTTCACGTTGTGTTGTTCAGGGAAATGCTGTGAGATATTATCGCCAAGGCAATGCGACATGCTTCACATGAGAAAACACATCATCCTATATTATATCTCAATCTCTCGTGGTTTAAATCGTGTAAATATCACAAACAGACATGACCAGTTCATCGCCCAGTGCTTCAACAACAAACTCTTCGAATTCTCAGGTAAACGTTATTTCCGCTGTCCTCAAAGAAGACGACATGCTCCATCTGTCTCAAGTCGAGCACAAAACCAGCTGCTATCAACGTCCTGTTTTTGGCCAAAGTAACAACAGGAAATTGTCGGTCGATATGTTTTTGTCGGTTGACAAGTTTCAGTCTAAATTAATGTAAAATGACGTTCAAAACCCTAAAATCTCATAATTTGATAAAGTGTTCCTTTGAAGAGTAATTAAGTGTTGGAACGTAGTGCTACGACCGGTGTATCGGTTAGTTATTGACGTTTTCGCAATTAGTATGAAGTCACACCAGGTCTGAATGAAATAATTATAGCCAGCCAGCTAGCTGTATGAAGACTGTCGTCGAAATACAGCTAGGTACCACTGTGTGTTAATCTTCCAAAGACCCCGAAATTGCACACAGCCAGGGTAGTTCTGCTCGTCACCTCGCAGTGAAACCTGTATCAACTTGTAGAGCTAAAACAGTGTTGTAATGGGGCGTATATGGAGCCATTTAAGTGAAAAACAATCTAATAAAAGTCATTTTCTTGCGTAATCCTCTGTCTTTTCTGACAAAGAAAAGTTATGTCGTCGTTTTGAAAACAGTACGCTCGTGACACGCGCACGCGCGTTTTTCTAAAGTTTTGCGACATCTATCGGGGGATGGTGATAGCTTGACAGCAGCAAAATTTCCTCTTAAATTCGTTTTTTTTTGGTATCAAAGTACTGAAAATTTATCATGAAGTGAAACAAGTTCTGATAATTTGTTGTGACGGGTACGGAACTTCGTGAAAGAATAACAGTTGATTGAAGAATCGGCGAAAAAAGAAACTGTCCAATAGGTGACGCATTATTTCATGGTGCCTAAAGCCGACGTACATGTACAACTTTAGAAGCAGAATAATGGTAGAACGACACTTTCCCCAACACCTGTAAATAGTTTAGTTTACTCAAGGAAAATTTTAGTTTTTAATAGCACAAAATTTGTGTCAGATTTTATATGGTCAGTTTATTACCCACATCGGCACAAAGCTTGCGCCAAGGCTAGATGGAAGATTAAATCGACAAAGCATCAATTTATGCCCTTTCAAGTTAATCTACGGTTAGATTGAAATCGGACCATTACTTCACGTCTGGTACAATTGTAGTTCTTAGCAGCAGTCTATAATTATTAACTAAAACCAAGCTCTTCTGGTACTTGTATTTCCATAATTTTCCAGGGAGCGTTCACCGATTTTGAACAAAATTGTTTGGCAGCACATAACGAGTACCGAGCACGGCACCAGGCGCCAGCTTTGAAGCTGAATAAGGAGTTGTGTCACATGGCTCAAGAATTCGCCAACGTGCTGGCGAAGAGAAAGACGATGGAGCACAGTACAATCGACAGCAGAGATTTCCGGGGACAAAATTGTGGGGAGAATTTAGCGTTCAAAGCCAGCACTGAGCAGCCGACAATGACAGGTGATGAAGTGCACATACCGATCATTGCTGACGGGAATGCAAAGTGTCATTCACTCTAAAATAGCTTTTACAAAACATACAAATGATGTGTATCCGAGTGACAGGCAACGTTAATGGGTAGTTCCGACATGTTCAATCAAGCTCCATCCAATCACGGCAGATGTGGGAATACGCAAGCGCCATCTTTGTCCCAAAAACATTAGGTTTGAATGAAAGTGAGGATTTACCATGCACTCGGGCATCGTTGCAATTCAGTTAAACGATATACATGTACATGTATAAAAACGGAATAAGGAAAGTGCGTGCCTGTCACTTATTTAGGCATTTAGTGGACTTCACGATTAGAGAAATATGCCCCTGAATAATGAAAGACTATGACTGAGTAAATGATCTGTGTACAAAGAAGCAAAAAGAGAAAGGTACACCCCTTCGTAATGTTCCTTAGTGTATATATTCTTTTCTTTAGCGTTATCAAATTGCGAATTAACATCAAAACTTGGAATTATGAACCAAGATGGCAACGTGGCTTATGAAAATGTAAAATAAGACTCTTAACACAAGACCACCAGAGGACACTAACAAATTCTAAATGCAGTCAAAATTATTTCGAAGTAGTTATCTCAAAAATCTGATCGCCGAACACAAGAGTGCAATGCAACTAACACTGCACCTACGGTTTCTATTTTGATTGATCAGACAAGACTATACTCTTAATTTACTCTTTGTGCTGAATGTCATAAACTCACACGTAGAATGTTGCAACAGGTTACTACTTATTTTTTTGCAGCAAATTTTGCTCAAAACTTCACTTACAACGTACTGATTTTGAAAAGTAGAATACAATTAATCGTTATCTTTTATTTTTTAAAACTGTTACGATAATCTATTGCCTTGAAACTTGCACTGATGACAATTCACGTGGAATACACTTCGAGCGGCCCGATTAATGATTGTCTTGCGCCAATGGTTCCTTGATACGGAACTGTTGATAAACACTGGTTGGGATAGCCATGCCCACTGCTCACAATGTAACTTTGAGGCGGTTTACAGTATAACTACTTCTATTTCCGAATCTCATAAAGGTTAGACGAAAATGACCAGTGAACAGCGCTATTGGAATCATTTGGCAGCAATTGAATAAGTATTTGTCTCAAAAATTACAGGAATTGAGAGAAATGAGAGGCAAATCGATGTTGGAAAACGCATTCAAATCAGATCGTAGCTTATGGTAAAAACTGACGAAATGACCTAGTTTTCACGAAGTTCACCAGACTGGAGCGGTAATGGAAGCTGTAGGATGCGAGACGTTGCCTTTTTGCTTGTGGTACTTCGCAACGGCAATCATGGAAGGCGTTTCCTAACTGCGCATGTCGGAACTACCCATTATCTTTTACACAACAGTCGCTACCTAGTCTGGAACCGATTTATTTCATCGTCGAGAAGGCTTGGACCATAGATGAATGGCTTTATGATATCTATATGGCTTGAACCAGCAACCAGATTAGAAACCTTCATGAACCAATGACAAAATCGTAATCACCAAATTTAAATTGCATTGCCATTTGTTGTATTAAAAAACTAATCAAGTAAATGAAGTCGCCAGGAGAAAAGAGACGTGTACTAAGGAATTGTGTCACTTAACAAGGAACACGCTCATTTGGTACAATATTCTTCAGGTAGTTATTACGTACGACGTCATCGAATCATTTTTGTGGGAAAAACCACGACGCTAAATCAAGGAAACCGTCCATGTTTCAAGCCTGTTTTTTGCGTAGTACCGTCAGAGGCCCTAAAGTCGTGAACGATCTTATTTCCTCTTCTGCGCGGTCCTGCGACATCTGGCGTTGAAGTTTCCAGCGTTCGTCTGCTTACGAACGTCAAACGAATACCCGGACGTGGTCGTATTCACAATATGATAACAAACAGTGAGTGAGTGGCTTCTTTTTTCAAATGTATCTTAAAAACAGCATATTTCACTAATTCACTTTTTGGGCATTTTTGGGATATATTTTCGAAAATATTTATCGTTCAGATTTACTCAAACACGCGCTCCAGGGGTAGCTTGAACAATGTATCAAAATGTCCCAGGGTTGATCAAGTTTTGTAAGGCCAAAACAATAAAATACAGAGCGATAATTGATGCTGGGTTCTTAGCGTTTTACGTGAACAACCTCATTGAAAACGTCTGTGCACATCAAAGTTGGGTGCAAAACTTATAACAATTTATTTCAATTGAAACTGAATTAATAAACAATGCAATGCATTTTTATGTCATCTAGAGTAACTGTACGCACTGTAGTTGACTTGTGAGGTCTTACTTCGTGTATTTCCGTCTAACCGAAACGGTCACGACTTTAGGGCCTCATTCAAAATGGCCGCCGATATCAGCGACCGTTTCAAAACTCTGCTTACGGAGACAAACAAGGATTAAGATTGTCAAAACACGTATATTTGTGAAGGCTGACATATGTCCATGACATCACATGAGCAGTTGCTAACGGACATTGGGTAGTATGACAATCGGCACTTATTATGCTTATATTAACGACTTTAGGTCACCGGTGTATACTGAGGCAACCTAGAGCTAGTGCAGTACTGTGCGCAACATTGGACGATTGAAGTCATCAAATGTATTTGTTTCTGTTTCTGTTTCTGTTTCTGTGGTGACGTCAGAGGGTAGACACCGGGATAGTCTCTGGCCCTCCTCCTTCCAGTATCGCACGCAATGTAAATTTGGAGATGCAACCAAGTTCGTGCTGGTTACACACTGTTCGATCTTTTCCCCTGATACGAGTTTTTGCTGCATCTCCGTATTGCCATCCTCGCTCTAAGAGGCGCTTTGTTGCCCATCTCTCCTGTTGTTGTACAATCTCGGCATCTGTAAGCGATTCACGCACTGTGGAGATTACATCTGCTGATGTGAGTAGCAGGTTGGCAATCGGTTCTGCGATGCCTGCAAGCTCATCCGCCTTGACGTTGAATGAGATGCCACAGTGTCCTGGTGAAGCGACCATTAATAGAGCTGAACAGAGGGATCCAGGAATCTTTCACACGACCAGCTTTTAGCCTGCTAATGAGGCTAAGGGAGTCTGTAAGTAGAAATGATTTGTCCAGGTGTTGCGTTCTGTGAGAGCCAGACTAGGGCGTCTTCGTATGATTCACATTCAGCTCTAAAAGACGAGGATTTTCCAACCCGTGCTGTTGACCATTCGAAGAGGCGTTGACCCTCGTGAGTCCAAGCAACTGCTGCCCAAGCCGTAATGTCATCTCTTAGTGAGCCGTCCGTTGCAACAATGATTGTGGGAGATTGTTTTTCAAGCCATTCCGATACAGTTGCTCGGTTGATACAGTCAGCTCTTTCCCGCCAATGACGTCCTCCAATCTCCATGGTGTTGATGAAAAGTTTGTGGCTTTCGACCACTCTATGCTGTTGATGTTCTCCACTGGACATACCTCTTCGACAAGGTCCCTAGCTCCGATAACCCATGATTGAACAGTTTTCAGCCTCTGTGCAGTGTGCTCATCACTATGCTCTCTCAAGTCCAGGTACAGAGGATGAGAATTGGTTGTAGCTGCCTTTAGAAATGCTTGGGCTGCTAGTGTCTTCTGTTTAGTACGGATGCTATTGATACCTAACCAGTATTGGAGACTGTCTATCGGAGTGGGTCTAGCTGCACTGGTTACTATACTCATGGCCTGGTTTTGAATCCTCTGTAGTTTGGTCATTGACTGTTGGGAGGCACATAAGCACAGATGGAGCCCATACTCAGTTCTTGCGCCGACAGTTGCAGTCATGAGCTGCACCAGGCTCTTTTGTTGGATCTGCTGGGCTGCTGCATATCTCAACAGTGACAGGCTCTTGGCACCTTTCTCAGCTAGGAATTCCACATGGGCGTTCATCGTCATTCTTCGATCCATCTTAATTCCTAGATAGGTAACTTCAGGGACTTGAGTTATCATGGCTCCCATATATCCGTGGATGAACATGTTTGGGTTGAAATGACCTCGTGAGGCTAACATCCATTTCCCTTTATCTGGTTGGATGGACATCTTGTTGTCTTCGTTCCAATCGGCCACATCACTTGCTGATTGCAAGCCCTCCACGACATGTCTTGGAGTGTTCGCCTCATTGACGACTATCAAGTCATCAACATAGCTGTATGGTGAAGCTCCACCTACACCTGCTGCTTGTACGAGATCTGCCGTGTAGACGTTAAAGAGCACTGAGCTGAGAGGGGACCCTTGCGGGAGGCCTGAGATTGCTTCAAAGATGCTAGACTTCCACTTGCCGAATTTGAGTTGACATCCGAGGGTATCCAGCAAGACTAGAATCCAACGGGTCATCATAACGGACACCTCCATTTGTCTGAGTTTGTTGGCAAGAAGACCCGTATCCACTTTGTTGTATGCGTCTTCCAGATCGAAGAGAGCAATTGCAGTGTGTATTTGACAATGTGAAAAACACCTCTTAGTCGTTGACTGGATTTAGACTATTGCCCATTTAAAACAAACGGAGATGAAATTAGTAAAGAGACGTATGGGAAGTGTTGTAGCCTCTCGACAGTCATCCGAGGGGTTACGTTATGTTTTGCCTGGCAATAAACATGTACTTTTATATGTAAACATGTTATTATTTAGAGTGAACTTTTATTGTCAAAATGACAAATGACAAAATGAAAATTAAATAAAAAATGTGAGTTCGATTTCACACTCTCATAAGGATTCATTAGATCAATCGACAACGGATTTGGGTATACCCAAATTGATTCAATTACACCCAACCCTTGAGCAAGTTTGGATAAAGTATACTTATTTTCATTTCAATGTACCAAAGACCACCGACATATCTTAGCATGTTTTTGGCAGACCCATTTCAATTCTACTGTACCCAAGTCCGCTGGCATATCTTAGCATGTTTGGGTACCTCCTTTTCCGTTTCAATGTACCCAAGACAACCGGCATCTTAATATGTTTGGGTACATCCATTTCCATTTCACTGTACCCAAGACCACTGGCATATCTTAGCATGTTTGGTTACACCTTTTTCCATTTCACTGCACCCTAAACCATTGACATGTCTTAGCATGTTTAGATTACTCTCATTTTCGTTTCAATGTAATCAAGACCACCGACATCTTAGTATGTTTGGGTATGCCCATTTCCATTTCACTATACCCAAGGCAGTGACAAATCTCAATGTTTCGGTACAAGCTAACTAATTTAAGCAAGATTTATTGTCCAATGCGTTGGTGCCCCCAACTTCATTCAACTCAGCCTAAATTCAGTGACGGATTTTGATGTCAGTGGATACGCCCAAAATGCATTTGATTGACGTCACAACGGGCATCAGAATACGAATAATGATTCATGCTAACGGGCGGTAGTCTGTTCCGCCTCATTTTTATTTATAAGCAAAAACATGTCCACGTGAGACCTTTAGGTATATTACTTAACATAATAGAAGATCCAACGGTGAACCACAAACAAAAAATTAATCATACAGAGAACGCAAAACCTACTGCTACAAATATCTCTTTTTCCACTTCAAAGTCTCATTCTTCACACTTAAACACATATTCCATTTAGGTTCTGAGGAGGGTCTCATGTATGTTTTATCAACAAAAATCTTTTAAAAGTCATTAACCCATTTACGTTACACGATAAGAACCGCTATACGAGATAGTATTGGTAGCCCAGGTACGAACTGTTGATAATCAAACCTGTCCCTTTTCAATTACTAAGCGGACACGTTAATAGATGTAGGTGGACAAAATCTTCCATGCAGTAATTACACAATTCATGATACTCAACCAACATCTATTGACGTGGAGTTAAAACTAGGTTCACCTGGGCAAATAGTATCTTTGTTATATGGGTCCCAGGGAATTGCCTTCACGGCACCAACCCTAATTCAATCAGCTCCACTGTCGCCATTAACTTTATCATCAGCCTCAACCCCGTCTTCAACAATGAGACCTTCACTTTCACCCGCAATTACACTAGCACCGACATGGCCATCTTCGAACGCCATTTTATACTGTTACGAAGTACATCTCTTAACTAGTCGCCTTCAATGTCATTTTACATGTATATGCTCACACCCACACAAACACACACACACACACACATACATACACACGCACGCAAACACACACACACACACACACACACACACACACACGCACATAACACACACATACCCAAACAACATGTTCAAAACTCCACGAAGTCACGCCAAATTAAAACCATCGGACTGGGGGAGAGGTCTCGAACATTAGACTTAAAAGCTGCATTTCGTTCTGTCCGCTTCCTCACATTCGCATAAGGCTTTTAACTGTCATATCGCGAAGTGATTGAAATCATAAGTTTTTGCATTGTACAGTGAAATGAATAAGGTAACGTACAGGGTATCGGTCGAAAGCCACAGTTTGGACCACTGTAACTCCACTCAAGAATTACGAAGTAGTATAGGACAGGTTTGATGGCAATTATGTAGACGAAGCAGAGCTAGATCCAGGATTTTGAGTTAAGGGGACCAGGACAGATTACTAGCCAGGATCTTTCCCGTCAGACATTCGCACTCCCTTACTGCCAAATGGAATCTTGGAGAATTTTAGGGGGGACATATCCCCCTTGTCCCCCCGTAAATCCGTCACTGCTAAGTTTGGAGAGACTGCCACGACTTAAAAGTTATTTTAAACACAAAAAATGTCCTGGTCTACCCGGATGTGTAAATGCCGCCACAATTGAAAGAAGCTTCTTGAAATTTTTGCCGCAAATAAGATACCTTTCAGAAAAATGGGAAATTCAAAAATATAACATATCTGAGCTTAAATTTCTGGAATTAAGAGGTCAAGACGGTTTGAGATAATGCCTCCACTGTGGGACTGGGACAGTCGTGAATTTATAACTTTCTGGAGAAAAATCCCAAATTCGCATGGTTTGTTAAATTTTGGGGTCGGGAATTTTTTCCTTGACCCCGAGATGAAAATCCATGGCTTTGCTGAGCTTCTTCATCCACGAAAAAATCTATGGAATGTGCTACTGCATATTTATACACATGTACATGTAAGTATTTTGGCAGGTGTTCCGAGACAGTGGTAGTAAGGGTTCTCGATGAACCAGTTTGTGATTTCGACTAAATCAGCCAGTCGAACTGTGAACTGAGCCCTACGTCTTACAGACATTCACAAAATATTGTGTCGAATGAGCTTGCGTAGCAGTGCGTCAGTGGTTTACTTTAAGGCATTGTTTGTCTTTCAGCAAAAGACCCGCCGGCCATGTGGTATTCAGAAATTAAGGACTACAATTTCAAGAAACCTGACTTTAAACCCGGAACAGGTAAATTGAATTTGATGCAAAAGGAATAAGTTAACGATGACGAAGGCTACGTATGGTTAAATGTTATGAACTAAACTTAATATTTGCACATTCATATCAGCGAAGAGGTTTTATTGTGATTAATTTATTCCATGAGAACAGGGGTTAGAATCTTATTCTACTTACTAACTAGTTCTCGCAGTTTAAAAGTTTTCGCAGGCACTCTTAACATTTCCTTTCTTCTGTAACTGTGTACAAACGAATGCTTGATCGGCGTACCAGAGGGCAGATATCGTAATCAGTGTTATAATTTTGTAGAGGAAATGACGGTAACTTCTTTACATTTTGAATCTAACATATATATTCACTCCATGTTTACTGAACGATAGACACCATTTCCACGCAGGACATTTCACTCAGTTGGTCTGGCGCTCAACGAAGGAGATGGGAGTAGCGAAAGCATTGTTTNACTGTGAACTGAGCCCTAAGTCTTACAGACATTCACAAAATATTGTGTCGAATGAGCTTGCGTAGCAGTGCGTCAGTGGTTTACTTTAAAGCATTGTTTGTCTTTCAGCAAAAGACCCGCCGGCCATGTGGTATTCAGAAATTAAGGACTACAATTTCAAGAAACCTGACTTTAAACCCGGAACAGGTAAATTGAATTTGCTGCAAAAGGAATAAGTTAACGATGACGAAGGCTACGTATGGTTAAATGTTATGAACTAAACTTAATATTTGCACATTCATATCAGCGAAGAGGTTTTATTGTGCATTCCATGAGAACAGGGGTTAGAGTCTTATTCTACTTACTAACTAGTTCTCGCAGTTTAAAAGTTTTCGCAGGCACTTTTAGCAGTCTTTCTTCTGTAACTGTGTACAAACGAATGCTTGACCTGTGATCGGCGTACCAGAGGGCAGATACCGTAATCAGTGTTATAATTTTGTAGAGGAAATGACGGTAACTTCTTTACATTTTGAATCTAACTTATATATTCACTCCATGTTTACTTAACGTTAGACACCATTTCCACGCAGGACATTTCACTCAGTTGGTCTGGCGCTCAACGAAGGAGATGGGAGTAGCGAAAGCATTGTTTAGAAGTGCCGACTTCAATCACGTGATCGTCGTAGCGAGATACTGGCCGACCGGAAACGTGCTTGGAGAATTTAGGGACAATGTTCTCCCACCACGCTAGGAGGACGATTGCAGATAAATAATATCCCCAATGCACGATTGAAAGAAACTTCGATTTTGGGTAGCTCCGTCAAAAAACGCAATATCAATTTTTGAATATTGTTCGTTTAGCAGCATTATACAATCCCAAACCGTTAGAGCACGCAAGATTTTATTGGCTTCTGTGGTGGGCAAGCTCGTGACAGGGAACTGAGAACCTGTATGACCCAGAAACATCGGTTGGGTCGAAAAATCAAACTAACATCACATCATTATACAACTTCAAAACTTACTTCAATATTCTGCCCTTCGAACCGTGTTTAATAAGTGACACTGCACTTTTAAGACAGTAAACACATGGTAACAGTCCAGTGCACGTGTCACGAGTCTGATTAGTTTGTATTCCGTCGTATTTTTCTCATCATCAATTGAATTATGTTGTCCCCCAGCGATCATTTTTGAAAAACGTGGGTATGGGTGAATCGACTCGCACTGGCTGAAGTCTCTGGGCCAATTTGGATGACCTGTGAGTTATGTTATTCTTTGTCCCAAGTTTTCAGCTTCCCATTTTAATTATCTCGCTGGCCCGATTTAAGCAATCACAGTGGATAAGTGAAATTATTTTTGCGCCAATGACGAGCTGTGCGCTCTTAAAATTATCCCTGTTCCCCAAATGTTAAAGTAGCAACCATCCTACAGCGTGTTCGAGATATTACCACGCCGTCATTAAATGCATGTCGGAAAGCACCCTTAAAAATGACTTAGTTGCTTGAATGGGCCACGTTTGTTCGATGATTTGTGGGGTGATACTTGCGTGGGTGCCAATCAGTGTAGGTAATATGGAAGAACTTTTAGTTGCTTAGAAATGAGTTTGACAGACTGAATAACAAAACACCAACCACCCTCCCCTGAATGCGTAATACTTTGTTTACAACGTAGTAATCATTCTGTTATTCAATGTCAATACCTGCAACGTATGTGTTGCCCGTCAACAAAGATGTCCACCGAGTTGCCCGCCTCTCCATAATTTGTGAACCAGTACACATCCGTTTTCTACAGAACAGTTATCCGTTGCTAACTGAGTACCTCCTCCTTGGCAACCCCAGTCGAATGTTCAACAACAAAATTAACTTTATGCGAATCATTAGGCAAATTCAATCTAGCTATCTTGAGGTCCGTCTCGTAAGCTCCCGAAAGTTTGGAAAATGTTCTCTGTCTAGCCTTAACATCATGAATGTCTTTAAGCTACATGTATGTCATGCATGGTAACGCGCAAAAAACACTACTAGAAATTATTTAATAAACATATTTAATAAACACGCTCACTGTTCATTTAAGTAAGTTACGAATATAACCAACCAGTCAGTTTCTCCTACATGTGCCACTGACGCCCACCGTTCTGAGTTGGCCATGTACGCAGCAACTTAATACGAACAAGACACACAAAATGAAAGCTCGAAGCACGAGTTTCGGTAACTTCGAACAGTAGCTAATCCTTGAATACCTGTTTAACGTCACAAGTCAAATCCTACTTGACAAATTACATACCGCCATCTATCGACCAGTAACCAAAACGCTCAATACCCGTACCCTGTTGCATATACCGTTTAGATTTACAGTAGCTGACTTCTTCTCCTTTATTTTCTCCCAGGTGATCAGCGAAATCCACTCTTTTGCCTTCATTCGCGTGCCACAGATACATGTAGCTTGGTGAAACGTGAATTAAAGCGAGACAACAAAATTTTCTCTCTTATGGGTATAGTGTAAGTGTGTTCGATATATCCTTGTGCATAGCCAATGCAACTCATCTATGCTGGCCGTCAGTCCTACCTGATGTAGCTTTGTCCTACCAGATAAATGACACACAACATTGTATTCATTTCAATTGCCTCAGTAGTTACCTGAATCGGAAAAAATGCACGACTTGCAAAATTTTCAAAATGTGATGTGACTGCAATGTTATTTTCACTTGTGGGTTGAAATCGCGTCATATTAGAGGCAGATTCTGTACGTCATCACTAAATATTCAACGTACGTAGTGGTACATGCAACTCTGGACTATTACATGTATATCCGGCTAGCATATCCAGTTTTGCTTTCGTGTAATTAGATTGCATATCACGAATCGCTCTCAGTCTGAGTCGATGAAGATTTCGTTGTTCATGTTGGTAACGGAAATAGGACGCTGTGATGGTAAGGAATATTATAAGAAAAAAATATGACATTAAAGGGATAGTGTTGATTTTCGTTTTTAGCCATCTGAGAAAAGCGAGGTGCATCTTAAGTGTTGGCAACACAGATGTGTTCACGGAACTCAGCGGTGAGAAAAAGTTTGTCCCGCTCGCGATGGGATTACGACTCTTCACGCACTGCCATATGACAGCGAATTTAAATTTTCGTTTTGAACAGAAATTGTGAGTCTGAAAAGTTATGAAATACTTTGTATACATTAACTCAATTGCGCCGATTTGACATGAACAACGACATGTGATATCGTAGAAAAAATATTTATTGGCAATTCTAGTAACTGCATGCGGGTATTGAGGTCACGTGTAAGCGCCATCCTCCACCTTCTACCATGCGAAGCACGCTTTTCGTCCCCGTTCCTGGATGTATGTGGCAAGGTGAAAACGTCCTGGGTCAGATTTCATCACTATGACGGTGATACATGTATGTGCTAGAGCCTTAAGAATTGCCAATAAATATTTCCATGCACATGCAGTATGAGTCATCACATGACGGGCAGTATAACTAACATCTCACGTAAGAACGCCATATTCAATGCTTGAAACGTGAAGGTAATGCACTATAACGGCATCCTGGCAGGACTAAACCAGGAAATAAACAATAACAAAGTAGTGTCAAAGTAAATTAGTTCAAGTCTCTAGTTGTTGCGCAGTTGTTCGCCGTCTCCCTACTGCACGCAACAGGGCTGGACAAAAACGCGCATAACGCCGCCGCCATCTGGTTTCAATGAACCTTCTTCGTCAATGGTTGTCTGCTGCTCGACACGTTTTTCCTCTTCTGGTTCGTCTTCCGAGTCTTCTTCATCGGAGAAGTCAATTGGTGGAACAGGGTAAACCAGGTCATGGATCGATGTAGTCAAGCTAAAATTAACAAAATAGTGAAAATTATGTTAGCATTCAGGTGTTATTGTTTCACTTTTCAAAAAGGTATTCCGAATGAGAAGACTGCTATGGACACAGACATTTCCACATGTTTAGTTCGGACGGTTTTTTGGTTAGACTAGTACACGTAGAAAAGCAATACCCGTTTTTATTGTTGACCCCCACTTAACACATTTAGGCGCTTTTCGGGGTTGCAAGGCGTGAAATTAATTAGTCGTTTTTAGGGTGAAGCTGAAATTGTGTCTCTGAAAGTGCTTACCCTGAGCGACGATAGGCGTAGAAATTTTGTACCTTAAAGAAAATAAACATTCTCAAACATATGGAAATGAACACCTTTAAAAAGATTACTGATTTGGGCAGAAAATGTCACGCTAAGATGAGCCTGAGACGAACATTTCCCAGAGCTTATTAAGCATGGAGTGTATACGTACGTAAGCATCCGGTATTAGGAAGGCATATTGCTCAATTTAAATATAACAAAAGGCAAACATTTTGTTTTTAGTACCTTACATTGTTTTGAGATTTTTCTTAGTTTGTTCCATTTTTTGACGAAATCATGCCAAAATAAGGATTCGGACAAACATTTGAGATCAACTTTTACATTCTACAGAAAATTTGAGTACGATTAAGTTTGACCAGCTATTATTGTAGACCCCAGTGTCGAAAGTCTCAACTTTTTTAAAAACACATGGATTGATCGAATTATTTTTTGTCCGTCTTCCTAATAAAGTGAAAATGTTATTTCTTATTAAGCTCAGTCAATGCCAAAGTGTTGGTGCATATATGCCTTTTAGACTTGAAAACCTTCCGATCTTTTCAGGTATAAAGGAAGTGTTTTCCAAGTCATTAGAACTCATTTTGATAAATGGTCGTTAGGCGTTTTTAAAAACACCCTTTTCTGACTCACTTGACGGTATCGATAATTAATGGCATGTATTTCTTCTTCCAGCTCTTCAATACGCTGCTGCGTTCTTTCAAACTGCCAGTGAGCGTCCGATCTCTGATCAACTTGCTTCAAAGTTATTTCCTCTCGTTTTATGGACTGCAGCTTGACAAAACGTTCTCTAAAGCGTTTTTCTCTCTGAAAGGAACAATCTCTCATTGACTACTGTACAAGATGTCTTATCATTTATTCAAATTTCTACTTTATTGAAATTTGATTTAATTTGTAAGGATGTCCAAGTTACCTTTACGAGAGATTTCAACTTTTTCTGCTTCGATTTAAGACTTTTCTGGTCTTTCTTCAGGTCAGAAATAACACTGTGAAAATAAACAAGGTTAAGAGTGCAACGACAAGTCAAGATTAACCAGAGCACTAATAAAATTTTAGTTCGACTACTATTTACTCTTTGACAGTCAATGATATTTAAAAGACTCTTGCTATCTACGTCTTTAACGACATGTTGTATCTTTTTGTTGAAAGACTTCTTGCCCATTCATTCTTATCTTTAGTAAATTGCCGTACATAAATGAAGCAGTCAAAAAGCAAAAATTCGTCAATTCTACAGGTATAGCTACATGTTATGATACGAATCAAGTCCCAAGTCAAAGGTAAGCGTAAGCAGACAACACCATCCGCTCCACCACTCAAACTTACACATTGTACTCTCTAATTGCATCCTTGGACTCCGCGATCTCCATCTTGTATAATCTGGTGCCACCACCAAAGAGCGGCAGCAGCTCTCTGAGTTCCTCTACTGACTCTTGTGAGATTTTTTCCTGACCTAGTTGAAAAAAGATGGTAAAGCGTTGATAGGATTCCAATCTAAAATCGAAATATATTCTCGATTCGTTACATTTAGCTGTAACAACACTGTTCATGTATGTGAATATCTACAAATATATTGAACTTTTGGGTGTCTAACAAGCTCTGTTGCCAAGTTTGCATTGGCTCAATTAGTGATTCGTTGGTACCAGTTGAAAAAGAGACTATTACTTGTTGAATCAAACTGATTTAGGAGAAAAAAAGACAGAAATATTACGTTTCTTGAACAATACATGTCTTTGTACAGGGTTGAACATTACATGTATACACAATATCAAACTAAATTTATGGCAGTATCCAGGGGCGGATCCAGGATTTTGAGTAAGTGGGGGCCAGGGTACAGGAATAACCAGAGTTTCGCCACATGCGCGTGCCCAGCCTAATGCAGGGTTGTCGAATTTTTGGGTTTGTGGACCGTGGACCTTATTACTAAAAAGGTAAACAGAAGTTGTTCAAGGCCTATGCATTGTGCATTCGCCCCCCGCGCCCCTCTGGGTGCGCACACATGCCAGTCAGCCAGCAATTCGCACCCTGAGCTGCCAAATGGTATCTGGGACAATGTTATGGGGGGCCATGGCCCCCTTGGCCCCATCCCCCTTTTTCCGCCACTGGTATCTCAATGCATGGATCGACCTTCCGTCCAAAGCACTAAACTTAACAGAACTTGCCTTCTTTCAAAGTGCTCTCAACTTAGTTCCATATTGTGATTATAAATGACTTCTTGATTTAGGAAAAAGTAGCAGTTAGACATAGCTAGCTTGATACCAGTCTCAATACGCCATCATTTTTCTGGTGGGCTGGCAAGTCACCTTATTTAGTGGATCACTTTACAATCTGCTAGTTCTTCTGGAAACCTAGAGATCCTTTCCATATCCAGTGAGGAGCCTGATACAAAATCTGCGGCTCGTGTATGATTTAAATCAAAGACGGACTACCAAAAGACCGGGGCATTTCGGGCTTCAAATAAAAATGAAATTACAAAAATATTTAACATTGAAGTTATACATTAGGAGTTCTGTCATAACAAAGTATTATGGAAAATTGATATTGGAGTTGGTATGTAATATGAATATTCCTTACTCTTCATCATTTTCTTAATTAGTTTAGTGTCCCGTGAATTTCGTTTCAGGCATCCTTTCAACGTCTTTATATCATCGTTCATTGTCCTGAAATGAAAATAGGTGTAGACGTTTCATAGATTAATAAACATTTCAATTCCATGCGGCATCACTAGAGGTGAGATTGTCCTGTCTTGACTATTGAAAAATGGCGATGCGCAAATTCGATACACTTGAGTAATGGGAAATTGTTATCTCTGATTCTGCCTCAAATCTTTCAGAATGTCTGCTATGCGTTACTACCTGAACAACACCTGTGTTAGACTCACCGTTTCCTTTCCTTCAACTCATCCAGTACATTGTAAGTGAATCTTATTTCCTCAGGCATTTTTACTATAACCTCTTCCGACATTTGCATTCGAAGAATACGTCACACGCTGTGACGTTGGTGCCGTTTGTATTCAAATACACATTATTACGTATAAACACGTGAGTAGTTACAATTGCGTTAATTACTGTAGATTTTGTCCAAAGAGTTTTAACATTGTCGATTGGAAAGCTTTTACCTCATCGACATCAAATTCGACAATCGTGAATAATCGTAACTTAGAAATACTTTTCCAAGCTGGGATGTACCTTATCATGACGGACAAATTCTTGTTATAGATGTATAACAAAGCAAAAGTAGTTTAAGAGGTTTGACGCGAATTGTTGGGCACCCCTCAGAATTAATATTCTTCACGAAATTCAAAACTATTTGTGTTCACCAAACAGCAACTAAACGAGATAACAAGCACCTCAGCCTTTTGCTTTTAAAAACAATGTGATCATCGATACAATTTTGATTGGTTACAATCGTTCGTATCAACTGGCCGTGTAAACTGCAAGACATCAATGAACCAACGACTCGTCCACCTCTAGAGATAACGTTGTTGCTGGCCCCATGGTGCCTTGGTTGATTCTTCTTGTCTAGACTCGGTCGATTGGCGGTTGTTTTGTTCGTTGTACTAAGCGAAGCATGTTCGGTCATGAGTCTATCAAAAAGAAAATTCTTGTAATAATATTTCTAATAAACTTACCTTAATATTAATTAAATGGTTCTCTAAATTTCTACCTTTTTCTCAATAAATTCCTCTTAAGTAATGTTAGTAATTTTTATGCATCACTTATAATACTCGGAGCTTCTAATTTCCATGTGTGTAAAATCGCTGTTTTTGTTTATTTTTAAATATGTTTGTAATACCATATTTAAATGTTTGAACACTTGGTTCTCTCCTTAATGATCTTATTCATTATTCTAGATATACTAATTCCAACCTGTTCATTTGTAGTTTAGATGCAGGGAAATACTTTGACTCTATTTGGCATCAAGGGCTGTTTTATAAGCACAAAGTCGGCGTTTGAAAGGATAACACTGATCGATTGGCGATCTTAGGAGTTACTTTCTCTGAGTCTGTTTACTCGTCTACTCATTTAGATGCTAGATATCACAAATTTAGAAAATCATTCTATTCCCTTAGACAACCTGGTTTGTCTCATCCTTGTGAGTCTCAGGTCACCCTTTACCACATGATAGCCTGTACTTATGGTTTCGAGGCTCTGCACACAACTAAGACAAGTTCATGTAAACTGGAGAAACTGCCGTGTTGTTAAACAGTCTTACGGGTTAGGTGACAGAAGTCATCATACCTTGGCATCTCGAGCGTTCAGTCGGTTGTTGATGACTCTACTGCATGGCTTATTTAGGCGGGTTTGTCGTGTGAACCCTCCGTGTAGACGCCTGAATATACATTTTCTATCTATGTACTTGCAGGAGGGTGTGGTTGTTTCCGGGACCCTCCCAGCTAGAATAATTGGCATGGCGTTGTCCCCTATTGGTCTGTTTTGTCGATCATCTGTCCAACGCCCGCCTACATGTAGGTCATTTGAGTGTATTAATGTATTGTGGACTCTCTCAGACTCCCCCTTCGCTCAAATAATATGTCTGCTGAGTTTTTTCTTCTGAGACTTCTGACCAGAGCATTTCAATTTAATTTTAATTTGTCTATTCTTTGTTACTCAGTATATTTTTTCTCGTTCTTCCTTGAGAAGGTCTTGTAATAAATAAATAAATAAATTTGATACTACTTATATAGTTTTATATACACTACTTTCATCTATGTACCGTGTACAACCCAGATATAATGCCTCGCGATTTCTGGGTTTGTCATTATTTTCCTTGAATGTACTGTGTATTCCAAAATAAACATATATCACTTTAAAAAAATCACCTGGGCCCAGTTGCAGAAAAGTTATACGCTGCATAGCAACAATGACGCGCAACGTTGTTATTGTTAAATAATGCACCTGACGTCATGCAACAATCAAACTTATCCAGCAGGTAAATTTGAAGTGGATCAAGTTTGAGTCTATTACTACGTTGCGTGTGCATCTCGCGGACTTCCTCTTGGCTTGTGACGTTATCGTTATTCTGGCCAATTGATGGCATTTTGACCAGACGGCGCGGCATTGACGCCAGAACACCATCCCATCGAAAAATCGAATTTTAAACAGCCTCTTTTATTTAATGAGGGACTCTCAATGCGCTCATGGAAAGATTCTTGTACACCCCTTCTGAACCAGTCTTCCTCAAAGTCTAGGCCAGTGACATCATCAGTATTGAAATCATGTCCAGTGGCGCACGTGTGGCTAAAAATAGCCGAATCGTAAGTGTCCCCGTAACTTGGAAGACGATGTTTTGACATACGCATTTTTATGGACTGTTTCTTTCACCAATGTAATTGTCTGAGCACTGGGGATCCTTACACTGGACACCACTAGACAACACATGATTTATTACCCTTGGGCGTGTTGTCCTTGCCATTAACCAGTTGCCTGCGGAGAGAATTAAAGGGTTTGTGGATGATAGAAATGTCAAACTGTTTAAATGTCCTCTTGAGGCGATCAAAAAGACCCTGGAGTACGTACAAGAGTAGGAGAACTCACAGTAGTGGTTGTCTAAGTGTTTGCTTTTCTCCTCGATCTCTGATCTTTCGCTTTGGTGAACGACCAACGTGGATAAACGCATTTGGCAAGAGCATAATTATTTAGTATAATTCAGTTCCTCAGAAATGGTCGAAGGATCGCAAATGATAGTGTTAGCTGTGTGGTTCAAAGTGCGAATCACACCCAGCTTGTGGATGAGAGGATGGTTCGAGTCAAATTGCAGATAGTGGTCAGTGTGAGTATTCTTGCGGTAAACCTTTGTGTCAAATGATCTGTTATGTTTAATGGAGACTAAACAGTCCAGAAAAGGTAGCTTACCGTCTTTACATGGTTTCTGCGTATGGCACAACATCGTCGTCCTACTTACGGGGACACTTATGATGCAGCTATTTTAAGCCATCTGAGTGCCACTGGACATGATTTCAATACTCATGATGTCATTATCATAGACTTTGAGGAAGATTAGTTCAGTTAAGGGGTGTAAAAGAAGCTTTCCATGAGCGCATTGAGAGTCCCTCTTTAAATAAAAGAGGCGGTTTAAGATTCGATTTGTCACACGTATGGGATGGTGTTCTGATGTCTATGCCGCGCCGTCTGGTCATAACGCCACCAATTGGCCAGAATAACGATAACGTCACAAGCCAAGCTGAAGTCCGGGAGATTCGGACGCAACATCGCTAATTTTGAAAGTTTTTATTCCCTTATTTTACTCAGACTTGATCTGTTTTCTCAACTGGATGTCTCAAAATTTTCATGCTTGTAATTTCGCTGTACTATGCAACCCAGCCCAGATATGGATATCCAGCCGCAAGTTTTGGTCATATTCCATTAGTAGCTCCGTTGCCGGTGACCGGACCCGGCGCTTGCGCAGTGATGGCAGATCACTGCATATTGAAAGACGATCCCAAGCTGGTTCTGATCTTCTCTATCGCAGCACAGTGCTTTCTGTGATTCCCCACCCAATATCAAGACCCCGGTGTACAAAAATGTCCCGGAGTCAAAAAACAGTCTGCCGCACCTTCAACACAGCTAACCTGCCCGAAAAACAGGAACCCTGACGTTTAAAACAGGAACGCCGGGGATCGGACAGGACACTGGGGGACCGAAACACCAATCCGACCCGCACCTTTTGTCATCTCAAGAAAATAGCACTTTAGGACTTTTAAAGTGCTTTGTATTCACACGACATGTACCATGTACACATTTTTACTTATAACGGATTGTCGTACCGTTGCGCTGCTGCTAAAGTTGTGATGCGATCTTTTGCGTCGGCTTTCGGCGCTAAGAAATATTGCGTTACCTATTGGCCAGTTTCTTTTTCCCCAATTCTCCAATCAACTGTTGTTATTCCACGAGGTTGTGTTACAACACAACAAATTGTCGGAACTGGCTTCATTTCGTTACAAGTTTTAGTATTCTAGTACCAGCAAACCGAATTTCAGAATAAATTTTGCAACAGTGACCCGCCCAAAAAGAATGTAAATGCGTTGAGATCAGAAATTCCGATTCCAAAATCCGTTTTAATGATCTATGAGAAGTTAAAGTACACTTTATTTGAGGGCAATAACGGTGAAATTGGTTACGGCGTGTGCCGGAAATAATGTACTCTCGACAAGAAAATCGGCAAACCCTAAATGCTGATAATTGTAAAGATATTTGAAAGAATTAATCAAGAATTTCACTGGAAAGTCGAAATAATGTTTTTATTTTTATTTTTCATGAAATTATCTAAATATTCACCGATATATCAAGTTGTATAGAGTATGCATGTAGCTCATATTGAAGTTCGCCCACAAACAAGTTACAGGAGTTTTAACGATCAAATAACAAAGTCAATATAATCTAAGTTACGTTTTATTATTGATAATTTTTACAACTCATGCTAAAAACAACTGGAAAGTTTCTCACGTTTTAAAGGTCCGGGTTTGTGTTTTTCAGGCTTGTTATCTGTTTTGAAGGTGCGCGTGTCTGCCTTTGACTCCGGAAAATATGTTTTACATTGGGATTCCAATTTTGATGGAACAATATACGTTTTCCGTTTTTATTTTTATTCAACGAATGTAAAAAACCTGGAAAATTCATCAGACAGACCGTGCATCCAATTTCTGTCGGGGAGACCCATGTTCGCCAGCTCTCGGTTCTACTAGAGCCTATTCACTCAGCGTGGAATTTATTTGAAAATGCATCTTTTGATAGGAACCTTTACCATGCCTACATGTTGGTCACCGGTCAGATTTGCAAGTTCCGTATTTGCCACCTACGCAAGTTTTCCTCTGGGTCCTGACTGGTCGACTGTTTCAGATTTTTTACTTTCTACGGTCTCACGATGTTAAGTGTTGCAGTTTGCAACTATAAGTTGAACTGCGTCAAAAAAATCCTCCCAGATTCTACCGCTTCAATTACTGAGGCTTTCTGTGTGCAGTGCGGTTGGCTTGGAACTTGTGGAGTGGGACAGCGTAAGAGAACGTTCGTTACAAGCTAGATTCGTTGAAATGACTGTAGTGAGTTGCAAAATCATGACAAATCTGCTAGCGCCCCTGATTTTATGTGGCTTTAAACCAAACTTTGCATAAAAATAAGATTGCTTGATACACCTATTGATTGGTGACATTGTTGGATGGCAGAGTCGTGTTTCGGGGTCCGAGAGGTCGCGTCATTGATATCTAGCATTGGAATATCCGTCAGTCCTCTTTCAGACTAACTGATATATTTACCCAGACGAGTTGCTGGTCAGGGAACAAATCATAACTGTTATTACAGTAACTCAATCCCATGTTTCTAGAAATGCCATTGAAAATTGTAGGCGTTGATGTTGATTGATTAATTTCAAAAAATCACGCAACGGCTAAATCTTGTTTCGCAGCCTAGTACCGCCAATCCATGACAGTCATCTTCGGTCATATAAATCATCGCCGGCTCGATCATTGAGAAACAAGTGGGCCAGTCCCTCTTTCATTTATTAATCATTTCAATCTAATTGTACGTATTTTACATCATGTAAAATTTTCCGACTGGGCCCACTTGAAAATCAGCGTATTCACTGAAGTGGTCACCCAGCCTTTTAAAAAAGTTTAAATAATTAAATAAATAAATAAATTTCACGTATCATGCTAAAAAATCATCGATAACAAATAATTTCACAAAAGATTTAATAGTGTTTCACACCATTCTCATAGCCTTCCCCTCTCCAGTTCGCGCCTCTGTCAAATAAACGGCTCAAAACTTTCAACCAATCAACGGTAACAATTAACGGTGTCACGCATGTTGTTTTTACACTTAGTGCGATTCTATTATCAGCATGCGCATTCAGTTGGAGCAAAGTTGGCGGATGCCGGTTTTATCGTTTAGTGAACTGTGGATTTGTGGCCATTGCATGCATCAAATGGTCCCATGATTTATTGTGTCTTTACTAAACGAACATTAAATTAAGCATCGATAACTATAATTATTGAATTGAAGTGTATAAAATTTAACTGTCTCATTAGTTTTTGTCGTTAACAACTCGCCTGCTCGTCGGCCATATTGGATGAGTCTTTTATACTGTACTTAACTATTATCATAATATAACGGCGAGCGGCTGATGAGATTGCCTGTGGACTACTGAAGTCGGTCTGAAAAGTGAAACTAACTTTGGACTTAACAACAACGCTGCTCTTACTATGACCATTAGAAAAAAACGGCATTGTTATAAGAGCTAAACACCCAAGAGTTAGTTACACTTGTAAAGAAAGTGGTAGCCTCCTTCTGGCTTCGACTTCCGGCATGCCGAAAATACGGTCAAGTTCCTGACTCTATGGCCCTCCTTAAATGAAGAGTCACATGTCTTGACTAGCTTGATAGGTGTAATACCAGTGCTGCGCATTTACACCGAACTAACACCAGTGGCGTATATGCGGACAGTGACATTATAATTGTGTTGCCGTTGTCAAGTGGACATCAGTCTATGAACGCTAAAACGAGGCCCAGATGCTAGTTTCGAGCCCGTCGGACAAAATTAACTCAAAATCGGCTGCGCGAACAGTCGCCCCCACCCGATACCCCCTTCCATTTCGTTCCCGCAACGGAAAAGCACCTGTGGCGGCAAAACACTGGCGTGTTCTTTTTTCATTGTCTTGCCGAGTCGGGGCTTCAGTCCGTCGAACTCAATCCAGCGAACGCGCTTTTTTCTCGAAGCCAAAAACTATTTGGGCGGGTTATCGTCAGCCGCCTGCGTTTACAGCTAACGCTTACTACGTTGCGCACTCAATATTTGGCGGTAACAGAAAAAGAAGAAACGATGTAACTGTTAAATAATTTTCCCAAATTTGAGTCAAGAGAATGCGCAGCCTCGACATTTTGCACGCACCCGTTCGCCGTCGCTTAAGAGTGCTCTGTGTGCAGCGGTCGTGTCCATTCACAAACTTCGAACTCAAGACGACTAAACGGTGCGAGTTCTTCGCCTATTCTTTTAAAGGTATTTTTATATTAGAAGTATTTGGCCAAGATCTCAACCTTTATTCCAGTTTTTAGTGCAGCTAAGTCCACTTTTTGTCCATTTCTTGCAAAAAGCGAACCGATGCCCATGCACTGTCACGCTGGGGATATCCTGGTTTTGTCCCACTGAGTCAACTGTTCTAAAGTTTCGTGTTCCCCGTTTTAATCATTCATTTCCAATCGGCGTTTGTTACGTGAGTCCTGTTATAGAATCAGTCCTGCTGTGGAATATTATGCTCGAGGTGTCCTGCATCACGTCAGGTACCTAAGTCAACCGAGATGGCAATGGTAAATTAACTTGAACGAATAGTTCTAATCTAGTGCATGTATTACCCCTTTGCCTCGTTGGGCTGGTGCCGAATAAAATCCCCATGGGTTCCTTAATTTAATGGCTAAAAATCACTTGTTTCGCGTTGTAAACGAGAGTCAGTGGAAGTATAGCGTCATTGGATAGAAGTCATTTTTATCCAGAACCTGTGACGTCAGTGACATGCAATGAGCAAATGAAATGAATGCCAATGTTTTCAACGTTTTATTTCAACATTCGCATTCGAAAAGAACGTTCTGTTTATGTAAAGGTACATCCGTTGTGTGTTTTATTTTCGCCATTTCACCTTTTGATGGTCGACATTTTTGACTTTAGAACAATTGCTGAAGTTGTTTTTCTCTTTTATTAAAATTTGGTGAAAAAGACCATTAATTTCCTAAGCAATCTTTGTCTGTTGGCCGGTATCATCAATTGGGTCCTGCGGCGATGACAATTACGTGACATTGAAAAGATCCAGTCATCTACGCGCGTTTGTACTTCACCACGCATGTATTTCCAGCGGCCTCAATGGTCTGAAATTATAGAGTGGTTACAACAAAGTACATCGTATGTGGTCATGTTTCTCTTAGCGTTGCTGGACTCTAGATTAAAATTCAAATTAAACGTATTTCTGTGTCCTGTACATCGAAACAAATCCCGAAAGCGGCATGTCCTTGTATTCTCCGGGTCAAAAAATTGGAGACCCAGATTAATTTCTTTCTGATTACTGTCAAGTTCACCACGCGACTTTGGAGATTTGTGGACCGAGATCTATTCAATAGAGCATGATTTGTTTTGATGTTTAAGATGCAAAAATGATTTTGTTTGAATTTTAGCTCAACTTAGTCAACAAACTCAGATTCAGCAACTTTAAGTATTTGTTGAAGCAACCTAATAGACATATTTACAATTGAATCGTCAAGTGCCTATCAGATGATCTGAATAGTGAATGGAAAACACCATATTTTGCACAATTTATGTTACTTCGAAAAAAAAACGCCCTATCGGTATTCATGAGGGTCTACTTACGATAACCATTTCATCGCCAACCAGTTCTCTGATCACCTTTCTTGGAGCCCCATCCCCAGACTGTTGTGTCTCTGACCACTTGGTATCGCTGTCACGAACCACCAGTCCCTGTAAAGAATAGTAATTTACTATGATTGCATTGAAACGTTACAATGCACCAGAACCGCATGGCAACGAGCCCTCTGACATTTCTGTCAAAATGTTTGTTGCAAGGGAGTAGGTAGCCATTGTTTTCTAAGACAAACAAAGCACGTGGTCATAGTGGTTCACCTATTGGTGTCACTGATTATGATATTTTGAAAAATCAACTTATAATTAAAATTAATAACAGTTTTGTCTTTTCATTTTTTCTACGACGTTAGTGCATGTTTGAATGGTTACAAGCTACGCCCCTGCGTTGTAACTAGCGTTCGCTGTAACCAAATCAAATTGCATGCAGCGCAGTTGTTTTGAGGCATCTGAATGGATCGTTAAAAACAGAGAACGTTATAAAACAAGCGCACATTCCACAGAGGCGAGAATCTTCCAAAAACGCAAAATTTCATGAGATAATCGGCATGTATTACGAGCAAAGCAAGCGATCACATCAGTTACAGCTAGTTACCTTTACTGGCTTTCCGTCGATAGCGGTCGTCTCGAACTCTACGCCGAATTTGAATGGGATCTTACGTTCATGGCCTCCCGAAATTGTCTTGTACATGACGTTGTCCCCGTCGATGGTAATGTCAAGCGATGGTTTAGCTTTGTTGATCCTCTCTCTTACCTCTGGAGCGACACCTGTGAGAAAGTGACGGGCTTGTAATTAGTATTCAAGAGGCAATCCCTTACACAAGAATTCCGATATTTTGGTATAGTCCGTTACGCCCGGGAAAAAGCGATGATTCCGTCTGACGTAGATTCAAGCTTGACTGGTGTAAGATTTCTTTTAAATTCGGCTAATAGCAGCACTTCAGTATCCAGGTTTTATTCGTGAAAATCCCGTGGATATTCATAAAAGGCATTCATTTCTATGGTTTCACTGAAAAACGGCATGGAGTTGGACGCGCAATAATTCAGGCTTTCTGTGCAACGGGTTATTTTGGTAGATTATCTATTAAATCATGGTATGTATCTGATAAATACCGGTTTCTTTTGATAGCTTAGAAACTGCCATATCGTTAGTGGATTGTATAAACTGTGCTGTAACATTCAAAAACCCAGACTCTTATCAAGCGGCCTTTGAGATAAAAAAAAAACGCGCGAAATGGCAGTGTGCCATTTCGCGCCTCCTCGCAGACTTCATTCATGATATTGCAGATTACAAGAACAGAACCTGTCTTTGATTACCCTTAATTTGAATACAGACACTGGCGCAGTGAACAAAATATACTCGAAAGGTGTGCCTGTGTCTGTCATTATTAGATTCACGGTCATTACATTGTTTTGGAAAACGGTTTTTTGTACTTAAATATTTCTCCTGCAAAGATTCAATACTTTATGCCGAAATAGAAGAAAGTAACTATTCAAGTGTCGAATATTTCTACTTATCTTAGGTGGCTTACACCTCTACCTTTACAACTACGCCACTGGCAGTTTTTGGTGCTTACACGCATATTTCTTTGAAAGTGTCCCTGCAAAACATCCCAGAATCGCCAATGCGACACTTTGGCAAGTCACCAGAATATGCAAGGTGCGGAAAAGAAAGCTATAGCTTAAGATTTCAAAATCAAAATGTATAATATCAATTTGATATAGTATTAACTAGAACCTTATTTCTATGACCAGACGAAAGATTCAACAATCAAAAAACAAATGTTTTTTCATTGGTGGGACGTCCATGTTCCCCAAATTTCCAACCGTTCTAAGTGGGTCATCAAAGTCGGTTGTCACGGAAACATAACAAAGATCAAGAATCATGTGAAGCTGTCCGGTGGGTGTCACAGTTGGTATTTGAATGCTGTTGTATTGCCACATGGGGTGAAGTGAAGGCTCAAAGATCTTGCATAGCATCATAGTTCGCTTAAGAATTATTAACCTATTTCATCTGGTTCACTGACGGATTTAGAGGTGGGGGGCACGGGGGACATGGCCCTCCTAAAACTCTCCCAGATTCCATTTGGCAGTTTGGGGGTGCGAATGTCTGACGGGCAAAATCCTGTGTAATACTCTGTCCTGCACTCCGTAACTAAAATCCTGGATCCGCCCCTGTGGTTACTATAGTAGTTATCGCTTTGGACGTAGTTCTCTGACCCAGTTGTTGTCTTTAAAGGGTATTTCGTATGTCAGTGGTCTTTCGACTTTTTAACTTAACGATATAAAGTGCAACATCGGGCATGAGAAAGTGAGACAGTCTGAATGTCAGGGCCAAATTTTGAAGATAACAAAGCGACCATTACTAGTTCTAATATAAGATAGTTTTGTATTCTTGTTATGATCAATTTTCGGCAAACGTAACTAATAACTCTTGAAATTTATTGTGATGCTTTAATGCGAACTGGCCTTGGATTTTATCTGTTGCTTATCAGTACGCGAGATATCTTAGTTACGTAATTTCCTAGCGTACCTGAAATGACTCATAACCAATGAAAATACATGTTTATACCGTAGCAATTGCCTGTTTCAAATGTAAATTGTCTTCATGTTGTTTTAAACTATTGCTGAAATTGTCACAGAATGAAATAAGTCCAAAAGCTGTGCTGACAAAATGCAGCGCCGGATCCAAAAGGATCATGCCAAGTGCTCATTCATGTCTTTATACATGTAAGTGTACCAGCCCAATACCTCTTCTATTTTTAACAAGTAAGTTCAGTACCCACGTGTCATCTCCACACATTGTGGTGTCAGTTCACGGAGACTTTTTCAATGACAGAAACTTTTTAGACCGTTTGATCACGTGATATAACCGAGAGAAGAATCGTTGAAGTGTGAAACAGTTTCGGCAATTTTTCGCAAAAATATCATTACGAGAGCTTTAACGCCGAGCATTATATGCATTTCGTCTTTTTTCGTGCGACGCAGTAATGTACATGTGCAAGTTACTTTAGTGGTGTACGTAGGCGATAACTTCACACGGAAATGAACGAACTTTGTATGGAACGTGCTTCAATGGGTTTTAACTATCATTAATGTAATATTCTTACCGAGCTTGACCATGAATTCATCCATGTTGCCGGCATCTGTCATGTCCCATTTTCCTTGGAAAGACATCTTGCTTATTGAATGGATTCGTTCTTGGAGTAGTACGTGAACTAAGAGAGCGATCCTAGGCAGTGTCGCTACTTTATACCCGGCGCGGGTCACATGACGTATGCGAAGAGCGTGCGGATCATAGATTTAGGGCGCACGATAACATCAAGATATCGTTAGGCTTCTGATAAATCTCAGACAGAGCTCCACTGAAGTGTTGTAGTAAATTTTTGTTTAAGCATATGGATAAATGGAATTGTAAAAATTAATTGAAATTGATGGTTGTTTGTTCAACTGAATGTTGAAGTTATAAATAAAGTAATAAACGAATCTGGACTAAAATTTCCATATCGTTAAGTGTGACTTATGGTGAGTTCATAAAACGAAGCCCTTTCGATTTGTTTCACAACAGCCAAAAAGGAAATTTTTGTATGACTGTCTGCCTGTGATCTACTTGAAAGCACAAGTCGACGTCAGATATGTGGCGCGGAGCTCATGCATGCAATTACGGGTAAATTCAGGTTATCACTGATTACGCGTTACAACTAGAGATTAAAACTCTAAATGACCGTCTGCACATGCGTAACTATACCGCTCCTAAGTGACCTCGCTTCTCCCCTCGACTGATCCAGTATGACTCACCAGGTAGGTGAACCCGGGGATACTCTACATTTCTCAAAATTGAACTCAGGGAACGTCGTCCAAAAGCGTACTCAGTCGAGTTAGTTAACGGTCCCAGATTTTTGGAAATAGTCATTATGGGTACCGGATAGGAGGATGACCTCTAAACGCTTTGATGTTTCAGACGTGTGAGGAATCTAATCCCTGGGGCTGTAGGTTTTGATCCCCCGGACTGCAGTTTGGTCACCGGGTAGGGAGCATTTTCGTCGCTTGTGAGGAGTTTAGGGCCGCGGGTCTGGGGATGTGTTGGGCGGGATTGCCGGTAAGAAGCATTTTCTACTCCCTGGAAAGAAAACACGAAAAATGTGTTGTTCAACTTGCATTGTCTCATTTTGTTAAACTGAATGACATTTGTCTCCTTAATAAGTTTGGCATGTCTTGAAAACGGATACCTGCTCTTTTTTAAATATATTAACTTATTTCTCTCTTGTTTCGTAGACAGGACACAATAAGGGTAGAATCACGTACAGTGAGAATGATACATTTTTATTCTGAACAAATGTCTGTAACTTCTGTTATCAAAAACTATTCACACTATCTGCATATTTGGTGATTTTTTAATCTTGAATTCCTGATATTGAATAATAATGATTAAGAGCACAATATATGGTTCCCGGCTTTCCGTTCTGCAATGATAAATAAATCGTTTTGATTGTAAAAATCCAGTTTAGTGCTTTGTTGTGGTTACAAATGAGAGATTCAAGCAATGTACATGTAGTTTCTTTATTCAAAGCCAGATGACGATTTTATGTTCAGCAACCAAGAATGGATGTCGTCTTAAATTTATTTAGTCATAGTGCGGACATAAAAAACGAAAAACGTTTCTATTTCACTATGACAAAAAAGAATTACATTCAAATATTTTTTATTTAGAAACAGTGTAGTTGTAAATATTCTAGGTAAAATCCTAAAACGAAACCATCTAGTCAGCAAAGTATCCCCAGAATGTTTGAAGGGCAAGCAATAAATTTCCCACTTGTTTTTTGTCTATCTGATAACCCTTGTCAGTGAATTTTACCTAAGCTGTTGGAAAATTACAGTTTTATTATGAAGACCCTTGCAACACGAATGAACATCGAAAAACTTCTCTACACCAAACGGAACCATGGTCCCAACTTGTCTAATGCGGAAAAGTGTCCGAACTACTAAATCACTGCTGCAAGCAGAAACTCGTATTAAAAAGACTGTATCTCGCATTTGATTTTTAAATCATTACAGCTCAGGAAGACCTCTAACGGCATAGCGTTTAAAATAAACGAGACGGCTTTTAACGTTAAATGGGTATAGAACGCAAAAGCTCATCAAAAATATCTTTCAAAGAATTCCTTACGAAAGTACTATCTCGCAACATAGTACGTACAGAGTAATTAACTGTCCCCTGTGAGCAAATTTCCAGAAAAAAATCACAAAGTTCACGATTTTTGAAATAATGGCGAAGGAAAAAGTCTGTGCTTACCACAGACCTCCCCTCACTTATGATAAATGCGCGCACGCGCTCATAGTCAGTTCCTTAAAGTCGCTTGAAGTCAAAGGTCACATTTCCCATAATTTATAAAAAGAAATGTTCTACGTCTATGTTTTGCCCATATACATCATAATACGTCTTTGATTTTGCCATAACAAACAAGGAGACTTTGCTTTGTGGGAGAAAACTCGACGAAGCGTCGAGCAGTTGACAGATCGTTTACTGTAATTTAAAACTAAAAGAACGGTTTTGATATCAACAGAAATTGAAAATCCTTACGAACAAACCCTAAAAGTACTTGGTGAACAGGTTGAATTTTGTTTCAGTGGCAGAGAATCGCTTTCAATTTTGCAATTTTGTATATTTATCGCGTTCCAGATCTCATTAGATTTACCGGAAAGTTACCTGTTCGAGTCATGTACAGGTACTCATATTACATGTATAACGAGTCGGTGGCACGAACATTCATTATACCAACAATTTCACCGTTAAACCACAAACTAGTTGACATCACATCAAAATTCGTACAAGGTTTTCGTTTTTTAACAGATCTTGATAAAAAAATTCAGACATTCGTCCCGAAAAATATTTTCTATCACTCCAATTGACTTAAAAATATCTCCACAAATAATGAAGTTACTGATCATGTCTCGAGTTTACAAATCTTTAGGGTTTGTTTACAAATACCCTGATCCTGAATAGTTTTAATGCATTTTTCAAGGAGTAGCTTTCCGTACTCCCCTAACCTCCTTATCTTGAATATGCCAATTTCTACCACTGAATTCTTTCAACATTGTTCTCCCAAATAAATGTAAAGAACATTGAATCGTTTTCATTTAGTAAATGACCTTCGTAGCTAGGAAGTGAAGTCCATAAGTGCAGTGCCAACCTTCTTGGCCAGTTCCCCAATCTTGATTTGAAAAAGTCCTGAAGATAAATGCTATAAATTAATTTTATTTTCCAGCATCTAAATATAGTAACCCTCAGTCAAATTTCCATCTCTTTCGGTGAAAGACTGCCTTTGAATTTTTTCCTACCGATCCAACTGAACCGCATTCGTTTTTACATTTCACTCGTAGAGCCATGTGTATTGTTGCATTCAGGGACCCAACTAAGTTCCTTAACTCTACTGCGTATTCGTGTCTTTCTATACTCACAGATGTCATCTTTTTCATTTCGTCTTCAACTCTAGAAACACTTCATGTCCGAAAGTAATATCATGTGCATGCCAAGTGGTGACATATTCAACATCTCTAATTATGACGCCTTTAATTGATTTGTCACTTTTTACCACATACCCCAGTACCTCAGCACATAAAATAAACAAACATGAAGAGGAGGTCACCTTGTCTACATCCTGTTTCCAGTTTAATGGGTTCAGAAAAAAAAGATTTTGCACAATGTGCAGAAAACAGATTTTGTAGGATACTAAATACTGTTTTGGTGATTGCAACCAATTACTCTCACTCTGTTGTCAACTGATGTAACTCTGGCGTCCAACGTGAGTGGTTAAAATTGGTTTCAAATAAAAACTCATGGTTTCTTTGTCACAAATCGGATATCGTGGTTCTTGAAGTGTGGTGTTTCCCTACAGTCGTCGCGTAATTTGATTAAAGCGTGTAGGTTACGCTTGCACGTTTAGCAGACTTTGTAAGGAATTTTCAAATTGTGCTCCAAACATTTAAGGGTTATCGAGGGTTATAGAGAGAACTACATGGGAACGTCGTTGTTAATATCTGTTAATAGGCCAAAACCGGTTTGGTACCTTTTAATGGAGATTAGAAAAAATAATCAAAACTAGCACATTGAATAAAAAATCACAAGATAAGCTATCGATATTTCAAAGTCTACTTGAAGTAACTTGACAAACCTGATATTACTATTACAATCACAGTAAATCGTATCATATCTGTTGATAATAAATTAATCATGGAAGAAGTTATTGCCGCTAACTTGCCCAGTCATTTTGATAATTTTTTAGTTACGATTGCATGCCTTGAAAAAAAAGAACTTCACTTTTCATGAAATTGATCCGGGCGTTTTTATCGACATCCGGGACAATGAAGCGTGAACAAAAAGCGCCTAATTGAACAGAATTGCACAAATATATCTTAGGCAGCACTGACATCAAGTTTTACAGAGCTTTTATATAAAAACACCTCGATCTTTTGTCGTCAATGTGTTTTTTTGTTTTCAAGTTTAATCACAACACTCTATCACAGTGCTACGAAAGGTAGCACTGGGGAATGCTGTTGGCTTCTCATTGGTTAAAGTAATGAAACCAACGTCGTAACATTCTGTCATTCCCATTGGTTGAAATTTGAGAAACTCTTAGTTTACTGTTGCGTAGTATGGCGACCAGCTCTGACTTGAATAGTTGTAATTTATTAAAACAGGCAGTAATGGAAGTAAACAAAATCAAGGAAACTCCGATCCAGTGGCTTAAGCCTAACCAAGTTCAGTGCATAGAAGGCGTGTGCAGGTGGTGGCGATGTGATCGGTAAACTTCCGACCAAGCATGCGCATTGAGGCCCACTCACGGATTTCCGTGTGTCGTTCACCATGTTTTCACAGGGCCACTTTTCAGTATAGGTGGCGGTGTGTCAGAGTGTAGGAGTTCATTTTGCCCTGCACGTAAATTTAGAAGTCAGACATGATGTCAAACAACAAGTGCTCTGACACACCTGTTCCAAACGCCGTAACACCATTCAAGAGTCTATTAGATGCAAGCCGTTACATGCTTGCAGCTCACTGTATTATATTACCACAATACATTATTCAATGTGACACTCCTCAACAAGCCCACAATGAGACGGCCTTTTCTTTGAGCAACGATAACAAGTGTGAAGTCGCGAGACCTAAGAGTTCTGGGATAACGGTACTTTTATCTGAGGCTGCCACTTTGTAAATTCGGCGCAAAATACAGATTGCCGCTTGTCTCGAAGCTGAATATAAGCCAAAACTTTGGCAACAAGAGTAAACATCGAATTGATCCCGGAGCGCACTGTAACACTCATGTAAGACTCGTTGAAGAGTGTTACGGTGTGCAATGTATTGTTGTTTGAATATATTACAGTGAGCTACAAGCATGTAACGGTTTCCATTGCTCTTGAATGGTGTTACGGCGTTTGAAACAGGTGCTGACAATAGTTCTCCCCAAAACATCACAGGTTAGCAGTTGCAATTATCAGGTTATCGGGATTTCAAAGCGCATTTGCCCTTTTAAGAAAGCGATTTTTGCATAATATGCTAAAGATTACAGAAGATACATGTATGTCTCGATTCGAATATTCGATTACCAGTGAAAGATTGGATACGTTGTAATCTTTTCGAAAACTAAGCTTAAAATCAATCGAAAATAAGCATAAATCTCTGGCTTTTTCTGGGGTGGAAGACGGGAGGGTAACGGAAACCCACTGCGATGTCTACAAGAACTCTGTATTGAAAATGTCCAACTCCTCGCGTGGCACTAGTCGAGCGCTTGATTTTGCTTCCAAATGCATATTGAAGAGAAATTACTCCTACAATATGCTTCAATTCTTCGTCTCTTCTTCCCACATATACACAGGACTAATCAATCCCTGACTTTTTTCACGCCAGCTTTCATACTCATCACCACTACACATTTCATGGCGTCCACGAACGAAACTGCTGATGACGTCGCCACCTCGATTTCAGTTAACTTTTGGCTGACACCCTTTACAAGGAATCGTGATATAACACTACAATCACAAGCATACATTACGTTTTGCTGTTTTATTTTGTAACTCATAATTTCAAGAGGCAATCTTCTTCAAAATGACCCAGGTTGTGTTCCTTTAAACAGCGAGATACAGGTTTAAATGTGAGTTGGGTACCGGCAAGAACCAATGGGGTTTCATAATGAAATGGTGAAGTTCAATTTTAAATTCCATGTATGAAGTTTTCTTTTTAGCCTGCCCTGCTGTAGACTAGATAAGTGTACAGGCAACACGTGCCTTTCTCGCGCAAAAAGTTAGAGGCATAGAGCGCAAAAGCTCGTCACAATATCTTTTGAAATATTTCTGACGTAAGTACCATCTGGTAACGTCTACTACAGAGTCATTCACTTTCTCCTGTGAGGAAATTTCCAGAGCAAAATCACAAATTCACAATTTTTGAAATACACGCGAAGGAAAAACCATATGATCATCACAGTTTTTAATCTCCCTCCCACTCAGATAAATATAGGCATGCTCTCAAAGCATTCGACATACAGCTGGCAGACAAGATGGATGTTAACGACAATTATCATGTGATCGCACTTCGAATCTGAATTCGACAGCCCCCTATGAAGCAAGCCAGTCAAGCAAGAAGAAGTCGAACTGCACTTTAGAAAAAAATTGAATACTACACATTTACAACTTATTTCAAACAGTTAGAACTTAGATCAATTGCCTCTTAATCGGACTGCCTTTTGCTTGAAGTCTCCATTGTTTTGTTTACACCAAAGGCTAAAGATCACATTTTCCAAATAAGGGAAATGCGTGTACGCTACCTCTATGTCTTGCCATACCAAATAAGAAGACTTGCTTTGCCTTGTGGGAGAAAAATCGACTAAGTGACCAACAGTTGACAGGTTGCTTTTGTTTTTGAAATCCGAGACTAAAAGAAAAAATGCCTTGACATCAACAAAAGTTCAAGTTCTTTACAAATAAATTGTAAAAATGCCTAGTGAACAGGCCGAGTTCTACTTCAGTGACAAAGAACGACTTAGAATATAAAGTCTTTTTTCGCGTTCCAGGCCTCTTTAAGATTGCACAGGGACTTGTCAACTAATCTGGGCAATTAGCCAAATATGAATATCTACAAAGCTGTAGATATTTTAACTTAGTGAAAGGGCATTTTCCTGAAATTTGAAAGCCCGCAGAACGGAATCTGTTTGGCTTACTACCAAACTGCCTTTGATTATGTCGTTTTAGTAACATTCAAAAAATAAAGGGATCTCCCGTAGCGAAACAATGACACCAATGACACGGATTGCTATCATTTGATACAATTGTTCAAGATGAAATCTCAAAAACTGTTTTCTAAGTTCTCGGTTCGTTTCGTTTCATGCATATCTTTCATAGTGATCATAAAGGTCCTGTTTTTCATATCCAATCATGCAAAAGTGGTGCGCTTTAAAACTGACAACGACTAACAGTGTTTTGAAGAACAGTGCATAAAACATGATATCTGAAAGTCACACGTGAATCCGAAACCTCCTTTCTTTGATACGATATTCCGAAGTTGCCACATTTGGACATTTTATGGTCCAACGTAATTTTAAACCAGGAGTGCCACCCGCTTCGCTTATCGCCCGTAATCAGCGAGGTTATCGGCTAGACAGCTTACGTGGGGCGAATTAATTGTTAATGGAACACCGAGTAGATTTGTATAATTTATTTGCAGAACACCTTTGTCTGTTTTAACAACCGCGGATTGAATTTTCCATCCCTCAGACTAATTTAAAGTGCTTTGTTATACTGACAATGGTGATTGATATACTGATTAAGGTGTTGATAAAAAATAATTGATGCAGTTGGTGGACGTGGCCAGTTCTGCTTATAATATAACGTGAGGCTTATCAGCTACCACGTCACTCTGAAGGAAACTTGTACATCGCGGGAACACCATTACCAAAAACATTCTTAAGTGTTCAACCTTGGGTGAAATAGTTAGCACCTTTTACTGATTTTGTGTCTGCGACAAATTATTTGATCCCTTGCAAATTGTAAACTTTAAATTGTCATTTATGATTCGCATACTTTCGTCCAGAGTGCTTCCTGTACTTACATGTAAGTGCCCAGACGATTGGCAATAAACATATTATAATTAAAATAAATTGCAAGCATGGTGCGAGTGCAATAACCGGTTGAAACGATAACTAGATGGCGTTATCGTCACTGAGCTCACGCACTGTTGTCAATCAAATCATGACAGACATTTCTGTTGTGTGTTGTTCCGCGTTCAGATCAAGCATAACCAATCAGTTGAGAGGATTGCACGTGCAACGTTACTGTGCGAAATCGCTTGCCAAACGACATCTTAAGAAGGGTGTTTTAATTGATTTTTTTTGACTGTTTTGGATTTTTATATTGTCTAAAACTTTGATAATTCGTTTACATGTCCGTGACAAAATGAAGTTGACTTGAAAAGTGCATAGTTGTCGTTTGAACCACATCTCTTCATTTCGCTACAAGGCTGCTCATCAGGCTTGAAAGATGGTAGCTCACTGTAGGAATCGGGAGCTTAGATCACAAATTGGCCAATTATCACACCAAAAAAGGAAACCCAAAAGACCATGCAGATATATTAGATTTGGTTATTAGGTCGGTTTACGAAGCTTCGTCAAAACTTCTTACCTTTCCGACTACACAGCGATATCGAAGTCATCACTATGACAACAGACGACACAGTTCATTTGTACTCTTAAACGAATATTGTATAGTGGGTTCGAGGTTAACTGAAAGTTGTTCGCCTGCCATTCATGAGTGTTTATGAAAATGATCAGTGTCATTCTTCATTAGATATGCTTTGTTTTATTTATATACGTCCGTCTATTGACAGCACGTCGGCTACGTTACCCAACATTTTACGAGTCTCGCATGATCGTACAGTATGTCGTTGCCGCGACCTCTGCCGATAACTTCGACGAAGCTTCGCTTTTAGTGTTCCACACCGAAGCTTTGGTGAGTACCGAAGCTTCGCTTTTAAATCCTACTATTCGAAGCGAAGTTTCGCTTGCAGATTAACTAGCAGAGTTAGCGTTTCCCACTTACCGAATCTTCGGTAAAAACGAAGTTCCGCTTCTAATGGGGAAGCGACTTTAGAAGGACTCACATTTTAAGAAAAAAAGCTCAAATGTTCAGTAAATTTGGAGCATTATATGCACACATTTTAGTGAAATTTGACCAAAAGTAGCATATGATAACTGCAAAACTTTAAAACACATTTATCTCAGTTCCCGCATTATTTCATAGTAGTGGCAATACGTTCAAGTTTATTTCTCAGCTATCTTTTGATTGGTTTTTACTTAACCAAAAATTTTAAATCTAATACAAATTAAGTTCAAATCCGTGCGAGGAGTTTTCTTTAAATTCGTTATAACTTAAATTATGTTGATATGAAGATAGAATTTTTACTGGTTGTTGCGGATTTGCCAATCTCAAAAACACAGCACAAAAACAGAAGAGTATGTGGTGATGGCTTTATGGTCATAATTATGTATTGGTGACTTTTAAAACAAGACTATTGGAAGGCTTTGGAGTCCGGTGACAGCATTTTTTCTTGGAAAAGCCATCATGAAAAAAAATTAGCTTTTTGGGAAAATTTACATATTTTATTAAAAAACTAGTAAATAAAAAAATCTTTGCTTTTTCTCAAGTTGTTCGTCATACTTAAAACGACATATATTAAAGTTTGCAAATTTCAAAGAGGAACATGGAAAGACAAAGAGAGTATCTACCTCCCTTAAATTTTTTGCCGCATATTAGTTCTCGAAAGCATTCGTTTCCGTTTCGTTCACACAACTGACAAGCTGGCTCAATAGGTGACGCGGTGATTCAATGGACGCGGGGACAAGTCTGAACTGCTGAATGTGCATCACTTCAGGATTTCTGCGCTGCAGCAGGTACACAATATGCATCGTAAATTTGTTTGCTACAGAGATGAATAATCACCTATTCATGGTAGTTAGCCGTGTCGCTACGAATGTGTTATCCATAAGTATCCAGTCTTTTTCAAACTTAGTACTGAAATAATGACAACAGCCAGGCGTGCGTTCTCAGCTATGGTAGACTTTTGAGAAACTGGCGGACACAAAAATCCCACTAGACCTCGAGAAATATCACCGACGTATTACAAGCGAAGCACGGTATAACACTAGCTTCCATTGCGAGATTCTAACGTCTCAGTGGAAAACAACCCTAAAGCACGTCCATGTTATTTATAGATCTACGCGGGTCCTTTGTTCATAGTCGCTCGTTTGTCGTTCGGCCACGGATTGTTCTAAAACCTCCTCAACCCCTTCGACCCAAGGCCCACAACCCCCTTGACCTCACAAGCTGTACTCGATTTTTTTTTTCATCATGTACATGTAGAACAAGCACTGACTTGCAGGACAAACGACTCTGGCCGTGAGCTTGGCTGGGTCTCTCTTGTTTTTTTTTGCAATATTTAAGAGAGTCGATTTGGCAAGTTTGAAAGCCAAAACACAGAGAAAAAAAACAACGCAACCAAATCAAATAAAGACCTACCAACTTTACAAATGTCGTTCCCGGCAGAGTGTAATCGTCTCGTCAGCTCTTCAGTGAATGGCAGATTCAAGCCTTTTTTGGGAAAGCGCGAAGAACTGACAAATATGTAATTGCTTCAGTAAATACACCAATACAGTCATACATGTATATTGTTACATGTATATTGTAAAACGAGTATTTAACAGACAGCAAATAATAAAAATGTAAAATTATTTGCATTCACGTTAGCGTACTCTCTCTCTCTCTCTCTCAGTTTAGCAAACTTAGGTCCGCTCGTGGAACTATTTCCGTAACAGAGCGCGCTCACAATCCGCCACTTTCTGTTCTTAACCACCACTTGAGGCAGAGCAGACTGGCGTGTACGTACATGTATGTCTTATGGTAAAGTTATTCAACGACGTAATATGATTACGAAATGTGTAAAAATCGCGAAGATACATTTACTGCCACAGGTCCGGGGTTATTGTGCGTCGCGGTGTCGGGTTGTAGGTCGAGGGGGACGTAGGATATTTAGAACAATCCTTCGGTGACTGATCTACCGGGCTCCAAGTTTCTTGTCATCGTTCTGGCTCCAGGAGTCCTAAATTTTCTTTTTTTTATCAAATTTCGTTCCCTATCTGTGTATTCCCGATAGTTCGACTTTTCCCTAGTTTAGTGTTTTGGGTAAAAAATGGCTCTCTCGATTGCCTTTTGTTTTTCCTCTTCAGTGTACTTTAAGTAATATCGTGTGAAATTATGTGGTTGTGAATAATAATTACATAACTTTGAACTATGACAGCAGATCGACGATGAATGACGAAAGCCCACGGTTATTCATACGCGTCCTTGTAGTGGCTGTGGGCTACTGCAGGCCAAAGATTGGCAAATGATCTTCCGGATTTAAAGTTTGTCATCGGACTGGCTCCTTTGGTTTTGAGCAGATTTTGATAAATTTGGTTTGTATCTGTGTATTCCCGATTGTTTAGAGTTTTTCGAAGTTGAGTACTAAGTTAGTCCCTTTACTAGATTGCGTCCGACCGTAGGCGAATGAGATATCAGGGCTTCCAGTAGAAATATAACACTGAGCTATGAAGGAAATAAGTCGCCAATACAAACTTAAAAAGCGTTCGCCGGGCTTTACCTATGTCCATGTACATGAAGACTACGTAAATTTTGTTCCACGTTCCTAGTTCAATAACTCATACCGGTAAGTGCAGTTCTAGTCCTTCTTGTTGAGATGGTACGGAAGCCTATAATGGTGTCATTTTGAAGTGAAGAAAATATATTATTATCTGGCGGCTATCAAAACGACTTCCGTAGAGTCGCTTCCCTACGAAAGCAACACTACGGAATTCGTTCAATCGGTTTGTTTTAGCGATAATTAAGAGGGGGCCGCCAGACAATAAAACATTTTTCTTCACTTCAAATACCACTACTGGGCTTAATGAAACAAGTCAACGTGTTGTAAATACAGCAACATCACATACAGTGAGTCAGAGGATATACCAAGTAGGAAAGATGAAATCCGGATCCAGTTTTCAGGGATCGCTTACTGACAAGGGATCAACTTCATTAAGAGGTCCGCGGACGTACGAATCTGCCCGATGATATCATTAGTTGTTGCCCTTTTTCTGTTTGAAATCCCTTATATCCTTTCATATTAGGAGTTTTTTCTGCGATGATCTCCGTTGATGGCATCACTCGCTTAATCCGTTTTTTTCTGTTGTATATCCTTTCACTGAAGGGTCAAGCTCTTAACTACCCAAGTAATTGTGTTTTCCTTTTTTGTCAAATTTAGGTTATCTGATAAAGACACTTCTCGGGCGACCGATAACATCATCAATTTTCTTTCTCCTCGTCTTTTCCATACATATTACCGACCCTTCTCTCGCCAAGAGCGGGGTCGATTTTAGAGGGTCCAGGGGCAATTGTCACCAATCCGCCGTAAACAATGACGAGATAATCATACCACCAGCGGACTACGGATTATTACACGGTACTAAAATGGGGTACAGACTGAAAAACTTCTACTATCCAGTAAGCTATGTGAAACCACAGAACGTTCTAAATGGCGTAAGGAATGAGCACGCTCCAACGCCTATGGCGAAGACTGCCGGTCAAAGCCTGTGAGGCAAATCAAGGAGTCGGCAAATTATGTTTGTGGTAGGGGACCAAATGTCATTAATAGTTGTGCAACCTCCACTTTTGCATGTGGAGCTATCAAAAGTAGGATTTTTGCGAGATTTTCATGAAAAAACTCTAAAGCTGTAGACAACGAAAACAAAATACATATTTTAGAAATCTATACAATGTTTTTGAGATTTCATTTTTAAATATAAAATAAAAATCGATCATGTTTTTGATGCCAATTGCTCTGCTACCAATTCTCATTTTTGCTAAATAATAGTAAAAAGCATGCTCGCCTGGCTTACCAAGTAAACGGTAGATCACTAAAATTTCAAGAAATCTAATTTTACCGGCTTTCTACTTCCAGAATTATGTACTTTTAATGAGTTAAACTTAATTTTAGGATGTTTGGCTAAATACCCAAACCAGTCAGTAGGGTCCCACGTGATCTTAACACCAGATAACAAAGTGAACAAAAGACACCTCAGTACATTGTATTTAATCAGCAGCTGACAAATCACTTACGCAACTACTTTCACTGACAACAATTGTAAAATAAATTTAATTAAAAACTATTTGGTTTTGACACAATGAACATAGATTAGGGTTTCATTTCCCACATGGCACAGCGGCGCAGATAAATTAGTCCTAAAATTTGGTTTTCTGATAACTTAACTGTCAACAATACACCAACTAAATTTGTGGTAACATTTTCGAATAAAGAGCTTGATGTTACCATTTTGTATGATATGTACCATTTCTGAATATAGTCTCATATTAGATACAATAGGTCTTAAGATTTCAAATATTCATGGACATGAAGACATTCGGGAAAGCCCAAAGAATTATTTTATTTAGGCTAACTTGAAATAATTTAAAGTGATGAAACAAGTTGAAAACATGTCTACAAATGTTTACTAAGGTTATTAAAATTATCTATCACGCTAAAAAGATCAATTATTGCAATACTAGACTGTGCGACCTCTTTCATTGCTAGGACATGACTAATTATTACTAAACGCACATGTACATCCACTGGATGGTGATGTATTAAGACTACAATAATTCCTGGTCAAAAAGTGAAATTCATGATATTCATTATGAGGAATTTGATCTCCAAGGTATTCTACACTGACAACCTGTTTAGTTTTACAAAATAATAGGGGATATCAATATCAAATATAAAAGGGATATCAATATCAAATACCATTGGTAAAAAAGTGTGCAAAACCAAGCATTGTTGATGTACAAGGCTCAATCTGTCCAACTCCATACACAGAAATAAACAAAATATATCACAAAATCAACAGTGATCGATCGATTGTCATTTAATTAAAAAGAAAATGTGATTAGGCAAATGCTTTCAAGACTAGATGAGAACATTCAGCAGCCGATTCTTAGGACCAAATCCCCCAACACAAATCTGCTTTGACTGGATCATTTCATTCTTTTGTAGACACGAGTGCATACCACGTCACCTGCTGTAAGGGTCTGAAAAGGAAACAGTACAGATGAAGGCCCCATCAGTACCCACTACAAAGTCATGTATTGATAGGTGCAACTGAAGTATGTGAAGTTCCATCTCAACTCACATTAACCGCGAATTTTTGAAAATAGGCCCATGGATGAATATTCAATTGCCTTTCAAAAAAGTCAAATAAAACTGAATAAAGGCACGGGTGTATTTTTGGAATTACTGTTGACAGTATAAAGGATTCAAATTATCATTATTCTCTCAAAATTGTTTTTAATTAGGTAAATGTGACTATCACTTGTGTAAACAAGGATAGTTCATAAAACGGCAATTTCTTTGTACTGATAATGAAATAATCTCTTACCAAACACTTTTCCACTATTTTTCAAAAGAAACAGTAGTCTAAAAGTTCCCAATTTTTAAAACTAAACGCATCATTTTAATGTTATAGATAGTTATATCAGACTAGTAAAATTTTATTCGCCCATATTTTGTTTGCAATCAGCAAACGCAATGCGTTAAAACTGCCCTTTGTGCTGTGGTAATACAGCTTGTTACCAACCAAGTCACCCAATATCTCCTTAAATGTTATTTGAATGAAAACACATCACAAAATGTCTTGTCAAATTAAACAAAGTTTTGCATCCAAACACAATATACATGTACTTAAGAACAACTTATCAGACTTTCAAAACATGCTAAAAATATACCCACAAGGGTATTTTTGTAACATTTTAGAACACATGCCCATGGGTGCACTTTGGGTGGTCTGTTTTCATTAATTCCTGGTACAAGACAAAATGGTTAACTGTTATATGACTTTCACGTGACATTTCTGTTGAGACTATTTCCCGGAAAAATATGTTTGAAAATTCAATTTGATAACAGAGAAAAGCCTGTCACTTATTTTTAGCTTAACAAAATTTAATATTAAGATTTCCAGTCATTCGTCTCAATAAAGGAAGCACAGGTAAACAGCTTTTAACAGCTATCTTCAAGAAATTTTCGAAGAAAAAAACCTTATTCCCTGGACCAATAAACTCAACTTCACCCAAGGCACCTGGTGAGTCCTAGTTAGTACAAGAAGGCAGAGATCAGAGGACACCAGCTGATGATAGAGTCCACCTTATCGCATGACCTCTGTGTTATCAAATTTGAGCAGGAGTTGATCATAGGATATCAGCAATTGTGCCAGTGTGTGTTCACAGCTTAAGTCAACCATATTGGTTTGGTCCTGATGGCTTCTTAGTACCCACTAAGATCCTTTTAATGCTGATGGATAGCAAACTACTATAAAATATATGTAAAACTCCTGTTTTTTCTCTCATTATTTTCAAGAAATGAGAACATAAACATAATTCATAAGGCCTTTTCATACTAAGGACAGAAACGCTACTTTTCTCAGTAGTGAATGACAGCGTTTTCTCTAACAGTTGTACACTAATGTACAAACTATTTTTTCCTTGAGCTTAGGGTTTCAATTAATAGAGACTATCTAATCAAAATCAAGACAGCTCAAGACACTAACATTGACCATGGCTTTTAACATGTGGCAACTGTCACAATACTGTGCTTTAAAAAGGCATTTGCTGTCTCACATTACAAAATAAGTAACATATTGCAACAAAAATAGTATCACAAAATCTGACTAAGCTACCCTGTGTATTCAAATTTGGGTCATACACAGACTGTTCGCCATGCATCCTTTGGGCTACATTTCACAACACCCCATAGGACAATCAAGAAAGGCTAAGTTAAAAGAAACACAGTAACACCATGGCAACCTACAGAAATGGGGCTAAAGATCAGCTGGTAATTGTTGAGAGGAAAGTTCAAAGGAAACCAACAAAAAAGTGTAATGCCCTCAACCCATTCATCTTTTTTAGCTTTGGAAGTGAATCATTTGAATGCAAAAAAATTGATGAATGATACTTTAGGCAGCTGACGCATTCCAGTTAATAAGTCATTAGCTAAAACTAACCACTCGCTCTCAGTCGCAGACAAACACAGGGTGCAGGGTGGCGCAGTGAGCGATGCATACACAGTATGAGAACATTAGCATCAAGGACAAGTTGACAGTCTAACACAGCGCTGATGTTTCAAACAACTGACTGAATCAATTCGAATGCCATACAATGTTTACAAACTGTGGCACCCAGTGGCGCCAGTGAACTAAATTCTTGACTTTTTATTTAAAGCCAACAGTTGAGAGCCATCACCAGTTTTTCACCTAAACCCGTGATTAACTTGCCGTAACCTTTAAATTTCAAATCCCAAAAAGTGTGGATATAGTCATTCTCCACTTACGTCATATAATAATATAATTTTTCTACTTTACAAGGGCTGATAATCTTACTGCTAATACCGGGATACTTTATATCGTTTGATGACACCTACATTGAGCAACACCAAGCTTAAATAAATGAAAAAACTATATTTCTTGCGAAAAATTTCACAAAATAATAATCCACTTCAGTGTCAGTTACAACCGTATACTGTATGCTAAACGTGAAAAGTTACTGTAAATAACGATTTAATTTCTCAACTTCTGTAGAACACTCAGTCACTCACCAGTCAGACTTCCTTAACTTAAAACAGTCTATTTTTCTTCTCACATAGTTGGAGTTAAGTTAAACAGTGTGAGGATATTCATTGACAATCTAGATTGTAGCTATTTCACTCATTGTAATTCTTCACTTACAGGCACAAAAATGACACCTATTTTGATAGAGGGACAATTTGAGACCACTTGACAACGGTAGGTGGTCTAAATCAAAAGAGGCTTTTGTCATTTATAGCAGTTTTGAGAAAACTTTGCACTTTGCAGGCAGGGAGTGTACTTTGTAGATGTCATAAAACAAGATTCCAATATTTCCACCATTCACTGCCTCGAAAAACAAAACAATGACAATTTCGGAAACTTTTCAGAGGCGAAATAAAAGACAAATTACTGTATTTCCCACTTCAAAGTAAAACCACAGATTATTGGCAGTACTCCGTATGTCTAATACTAACTGCAAACTTTCATGTATGAAAAGAATCCTATCACTCTTTACAGTTGTAGACACCCTCACTGGTTGAGATTCGGCAACTCGACCGGATTGCGTACCTCAAACTCTGCAGCATTGATCAAAAACACCATGCTGTTGTAGTTAATTACATCGCTTGAGGCTGCTGACATTATTGGTATCTAGATAAGCAGACTCATCACAAACACAATGGGGGTGAAGATAGTATCTTTAAATTTTCCTTTTGGAAGTTTTGACAAAGCATACGTGAATAGTTGGTGAAAGGTATTATGTGGTTAGGTTTATAATTTTGAAAATAGGACAAGAAATGTGACTTTCACAACTGAAAACCTTTTTATATGATGTTGCCATATTATGCTCCTCATTAATTCTGATGCATGTGCAATATAATTGGGTCAAATCACCAAGCAGCAGTTGGATTTTGAGGTAAGCCAAGTGTCATCATACAATTCTTGGCTGAGTACTGCCTGTCTCACCGTGAGACAGCACTGAAGCGCCCTGCCTCCAGGTACCCCCACACCAGCTTACCATGTGCATTTCATCATTAATCAGTTCTCTTATTATTGAAGTATCGATTTGCCCTCCTTTCTGTGTCTGCACCAGTTTGGTGTCACCCTCGGCAACCGTGGTGCTCTGTAAAATTACGAAATCATCATTTGGAGAAACTGATCACAGATGTTATACACAGTCCAGTCGGTGATGACGTCAGGCGATTAACCAAACTTTCCAAGTTAGCACTACGTTAAGACAGACATACAGTGAAAATTTTATAGCCACACTTGTTTAGTGGCTTAGAGGTAGAGAAGCCAATTTTGGACAAAAAATCGGAGCATGTGGACAGGTGATAACCGCCCAAGAATGAGATCCGATTTACATGTCTTTATCCCTCAGCTGTAACCCAGTAGGATGCCATGTTTGAAATATTCAGGCTGGGAAGTCAGTGTTTTCCACAACATGCTTTAACTCGTCACTGCATCGAGTTGAATTATGGGGCCCAGCTTGGCTTACTTACCAGTGGTAACAAGTTTGAAATAACAGGAGATTATTCATTTCTTTAAAAAATTAGTACATTTTGGACTCATTGGTACCAGTCCCGTGACGCCCTGCCTTGTAGGGTGACTCAAGAGTTTCTCATTTTGGTGATCAGGAGGCTTGGATTACAGCCACATCCTCATCAGTCGGACAGCCATAGTAAGGGGAGAAAATTGGTAAACCAACCTCAACATAGTTCAGAGCTCTAATTGTCTATGTTCATCTCATAAGCTCATGTAATCCAACATTTATGCTGTAAACAGAGTGAGGATAACCAATGTTTAAAGAATACTTTAGGCAAATGACTTTCAGAAATATCATGCAGATGTGTTTTTATGAAATACTTTCACATAAAACTTTGAACAAATAAAAATGGTTGATTTTCAGCTGGAAATCAGACTTGGATTTCACCTCCTAATTCATTTGTGTGGCTGTACGCTCTAGCTACCTTACCATAGCATTGTATACCAACACAATAGGCATGTTTGCTAAGTTTAATCCAGCCTGATTTTAGATCACATCATGATATTGGAAATTTCTTGGCTTTAACAGCTCAGGGTAATGGTACATAATACAGTGAACCGATTGTTCCAAGACCTAACCCACAAACTCATCACAGTATGGATTTGGGTTTTCAAAAATAGACATCAATTTTATAATAAATTCTGGTGGAGTTTGAATTTTCTCAGTCATTTGGAGACAACTGAAATTTAGAAAAAGGCATTTTTAGAGAACCTTCCCTGAGTGCCCAAAAAGAACCAGTCACAATTTTAGAGTTCAGGAAGAAAAATACATACATGACATTTCATCCTTTTCAGACAACAAAACTGCCACAATTGATCTTTTCATTTTTTGAAAAATGTTGAAGCATTTAGAATTGCTTCAAAATCATTGCCCAAAAGATTAAGCTGTACTTGTGAACACATGGACTGAAAAGTGTATAGCTTAATCAGATTACATAATATTGGTACATCAAAATAAAACTAGGTACAATGGAAATCCTACACTTTAATTGAACAAAAGTTCAAGAATGCATTTCATCTGGCTTTGACCTTTAAGTAGGGGCACAGTTTAACATACCTTGACCTTTGCCCCATCACCTCTGACCTCATCTGTTTCTTCACCAAGGTTAAACTTCAGTTCAGTGGTCTTGAATGTGGTTTCTGTCTTGATAACATAGTGATTACCCTCAACAGTAATAGTGGTCTTGGGTGATGCACTATTGGCAGCCTTCCTCAGCACAAAGTTGACACCTAGTGGACCAATTGAATAATCAAGTATTAAAGTAAAAGTGGACCTTTGTAATCACTGATCCTTCTGGGTAAGAATGAGGCAACCAAGAAGGAAATTTATGTCCTACCTGGCTGTAGGCGTTTTTCCAGACATTTGTTTCTTTTACCTTCTTTTCAGGGATTCTGTAAATAATGTGTGTGGAAGCTACTTCTGCTATGGGAACTAGCATGCTCTGGGGAATCATTGGACCCTTTTGTCGTTGATAGAATTGAAATGAGATTACCAGACTTGCTCTGGATAGACAATTAAGTGAGATGAGCATTCCATGAGCACGGATCCAGAATTTGCCCAAAGAGGTACCCATAAAGAAACTACTTTTATGAGATGCCTCCATATCAGCAATGTAGAAGTGACCCAGGAGGTGGGAGGTCAGACCCTGGTGGACATCCCAGTGCTTCCGCACCTTAAGCTGAACCAAGCCAATTTACAAAAACACTTCAAGTGGCCATTGATTTCACATCTAACAATTACTAGATGGAAGCAAAATGTTGCTGGAATTCTTTACCACCATTTCTGTTCTGTTTGGAGCCTCGCTAAGCCTGAAACTGACAGTAATTGCTGAAGGGTCGACTGCTAAGATGAATTGGAGATTGAAAGTTCAGGGTAAGCGTAATGACTGTTGAAAATAGTGTTGCAGCTGCGGCTGCTAGGTACTGCTACTACTATTGTTAGTTTCAGTTATAAGGTAAAACCATCACTTCTGAACAAAAAACAAACAGCCAAAACGGCCTGTTAATTTCCAGGCCATGTAGCTTTGTTGAATGCACGCTGAATTTTTTAAAATATTGTCCGATGATCAAGCAGAACTTTAACGTGGAAAAGCACAAATTTGGTGCCGGCTACATATCTTTTAAACGCCAAAATAAAATTTCGCTTGACCGACAACTCACTCTCCAAAATTGGTGAGATTTTGTGGTTCACCCTACAGCCTCAACTTTAAAGTAAACTGAATGCAATTTGAGGAGCAACAACAGAAATAAAATTAATGAAAACGGCAATGATAATGAAAATGATTATCGTGATGAGGAGGTAATGATTAAGAATATTAGCCTTCAACTAACAATGGATGGTAAACCAATAAAAGTGTAGAGAACATCCGGTACATGAAACAGGGCTTGGAATTTTTCTATGGAATTTTTCTATTTTAAGATGACTTCTTCTTTTTTGGTTTCGATTTCCTCTTATTTGATTTCCAGTTTCCTCAATTTCCGTTTCTTTTTATCATTATTTTGACATTATTCATGCAAAATGGATTATCAACTTAGATTTTACAACAAAGAAAATATTTCTATCACACAAACCTATTTGTGGAACGATACATCACCTGGAAAAAATTCCTCCTTTTTGTCATTGGCTATTCCAAGCCTTGATAAAATGAGCAGACCGGGAAATCTCAAACAACTTGAAAACAGTAAGTTGCTCCTCTGCGAGAAACAGATGACATTCACTAATGACCAGAAAGTCATAGGAGAAATAAATCTATTCACATATAGTGCAGGTCAAAAATAATCAGACAAATCATCCACTTTCCTCGGATGAGTACAAACAAAATACCCAGCTATGATAGTTGAATGCAAGTGTGGGAATTCATCGTTAGAGATGATCTAAGAAATAGATACAATCTGACCAGTGTCATGCCAAGTCAAGTAGATGGCCTGTTATTCAATCATTCCTGAATGAATCTCACTCAATTCCGACTTTAGCCTCAAACCTCTGGGCTCCAGATTGTAACAAGTGCAGGTTATTATGATTTCTTTCCTATGGATTCCGTGAAGATTGCCCTGTATGCACGCACTGATGGCTTCACTTACATGCTTTTATATTTTAATAACTGCAAACATTTTTAAGTCTGGTCTGCACGCCACCTGTTGGCCTCATCACATGACCTAATGAATATACAGTAAGTCTGCCCTCACCATTACTCAAAGCCCCCAGGCTTTCTGCTAAGGGTGCAGACACATTCGTGTGCACCTTAACAACCATTGAAATCCTATGCAACCTAAGGTCCTTAAAGGAGAATGCCACCCGATTTAATTTGTCTTTTTTGTTGTCTTAATCGGTCTATATCCACATCGCCTCGCATACGGTCGACATTACCTTGCCAAGAGGTGTCGCGTTAACCTGTGAGGAAGGTGGGAAACGACGCTAGCGACGTCAGTGGTTCATATGCAGAGTGAATGTCGCTATGTTGCGGTGCATCGTTCCCGCTTGTCCGAACTAAGCAGTTGCGAGGAAAGCGGGTATATCGTTTTTTTTTTTACTTCCTCGAGAGTCCGAAATGCTTAGGAAGTGGCTCATGGTAGTGAAGAATGAAATGAACGCTGTAAATAGCAAGTATGAGGCCGTGAAACATCTCCGTGTCTGTGGCGTGCAGACGTCGACAGTGCCTGACGAATGGGCTTACTAAATAACTCCATACGTTCCGTTGCCTGGGCTTGTTCACGGCGCCTCTCTAGTATTTCTTCATCACTGTATTCCTGTTCGAATTGATAGCCTGTAAAACTTAACGGCCCACCTGTGAAGTCGGTACTGATGAGCTCTAGCTCGTCCAAAGTCGGGATTGCGAGTTGCCTTGTTGGCATTTGGCCGAGCGTTCTGTTTCAAAATGAATTATTCTCACCCTAACCAATACTTATATAAAACTGAAACAAAGTCTGTCTCATTAAATACAATTTGAAATGCCTTTGGAGTGTTCGTGAGTATAAATGATTTGAGAAGCCAGCAATGAACAAAACACTGCGTTACCGGCTTTAGGTGCAATGAAACTAATGAGTTGACGAGACACCGAGGCCATGTGAGCTCATGCTAATTTAGTGTTTGCTGGCAGAAACTGTTGTGAAAAACTTGATTTCCATCCCACGGCCAGGTCTTAGGGGAATCTTTATTTACATTTACATTATTCAAATAATGATTGTCAATGTACAACTTCTGCCCTGACGGTGCTGTGGCCAAAGTGGAACCTGAATTCATGGCCCCCGACGAGTAAGTAAACTTGCAGTTTCGTGGCTAATTCACCAACATAATCAGGTGCACATTACTTTGGCTCACTAGTATAGTATTTTCTTGACTGGAAGTTTAGTTTCCGCCACTGAACTTTGGCTGGTTTATGTTCGTGATGTCTGATCAGTTTCCAAGCCACTGGCCGGGATAACGAGTCAATCCGGCCAGCCGTGACGGGCCCGATCGGGCTCCAGCCGAGCCACTGGCCAGGATAACAAGCGTTTTGTGTTTAGAACTCAAAAAATCACAAGTCTAAACAACACAGATCTTTGTTGTCCTGTCTGTATCTCACGGAAAATACTTCGAAATTATCTCCGAACAGACTCCAAACTCCTCACCTGCTACCCGGAACTCATTGGCCTGCCGAACTTTGTAGGTTACGGTGTGTCCAAATACCAATAAATTCGTAAGAGCGAAATAAAACAACACGTTTTTGTAAGAACTCGGTGTATTTTTAAGGGTTTTACATCGAAGTTTGATGATTTATTGGTGTTAAACGATGACTTCACCCGATAAGCTGACACCAGTAACCAGTGTTGTGAACTGCTGAACAGACTGCGTGTGAAACCAATGACGTCATTGGATAATTTCAACACCTCCGTCTTCCGTCAGGGGTCAGGTAACGCAACCGTACCTGTCGTTATAGAGTAGAACTACTTGCTCTAAATTGATACAAATTAGGTTGTTTTTTGGGTGGCATGCTCCTTTAAAGACTATCCACCATAATAGAAAGACATTAGCAGTATGGGAGAAGTATTACTTTAAAAGAGCACCAACACAGTTTCCAAAAATATGTCCCCTCCCTTTCCATAAAACATCCCCTACCAATTACGTTCGGTTTCATTCAATATTTTTGAAAGCTCTCGGGCGTTTCCGAATATATGTTCATGATTTTTTCGGAAATTTCAAGTAGTTTTTGTTAGTAAGTTATTTCACTAACTATTCCGACTGCGTGCAAACAGTACCTATGGATGAATGTGAAAGCTAAATGAGCTTTGATCAAAGTCACTTTGTTGCCTCAGTATTCAGTACAGTACACGCCGGTACTTTTCGTTATTCTGATGGGTACAGTCAGTACTTCTACCACAGTTTCAGGCTTTAAACTTCCGATGTAAATATCGGATGATGCTCAGATGCAAAACAAAAGTTCTTTCCTAAAATTTGTTCATAACATATTTATTGTTCATAATCACTGAGATTGATCAAGAATCATGAACAAAACAGTGGTTGGTTCTAAGACTCTACAGAATTATGTAAACTTTGCAGTTTTACCAAACTGAACCATACTCAATTGTTACTGAGGATAGGTATACATGTTTTGAAATCTATATGGACTGTTATCATTTAAATCACCATGACTAATTTTTCTGACATTGACAAGGAAAAGCAGAACACAAAGCCAGAACAAGAAGGCAATTCAACCAACACAAATCAACAAAAGAACTCAGTCTAGAGTATGTCAGCTTACTGGTATATTGGTTTATGACCTTGGAAGTCATCACATAGCTATTCATTGCAAATAGTCCAAAATACACCTCTAATTGAGCAATTTTCCATGCAGCTGATTCACAAAAGGAGGATCAACTGTGGCAACAGTGGACTAAAGTTACTCTGGTTTACAGGTGATTCAGTCATTAATAAACACCAGACAGTACAGCCTTCATTCCATACCTCAAAGGAGTATTGACTGGTGGCTTATGAAAAATGTTCTCCTGCAATTTTCCAGTGTTCCTGAAAATGAGCATTGGCTTTGAGAGTATATGGCCCATGAACAGAAATGAGAAATGAGAATGAGGAACTAAAATGTAGGCTACCTATGTAAAAACTCTTCAATAACACCTTGTGTGGGATATCTCATGATTCTAATGTAATATTACATTGATGCCGCAACCTCTACCAATAACTTCGCCAAAGTTTTGCTATCACTAAGATTTCCCACCGTCGGTACCGAAGCTTCGATATGAATCCTACTATATTCAGCGAAGTTTCACTTGCATATTAACTACCAGAATTAAAACATTTTCCTCTAACCAAACCTTTTTTAAAAAGCAAGTTTCTGCTCTAGTGTGAATTAGCTCTGTATGTTTACTGGCTGGCACCCGTGCACCTCATGCCAATAGAAGCAATCATAGTTGAGAGTTGGGAAATGCCAGGTAATGGGAGCCTAATGAATTGCCTTTCGTGATGTTGGAATTCCGCTTTTACTCAACACTGAGTCATGGGGTGGAATTCCCCTTGTGCTCAGACATCATGATGGTCATGATTTTTATGTCGATGGGACGACAAAAGCAACCTTCAGCATGCGTATGAAAACAAAAAAATCACGACAAAAACAACATACTTGGAATAAGTAATAAGTCCACTCAGCAGCAGATAACAACAAGTATGGATAAGTGCGAACAATTGATATATTTCCTACGACATACTACTCTTCTCTGCATACATCAGTCTGAAATGGAATTGCTCCTCGAATGATTATTATTAGCAACGAGGAACTTTTCATGAGTTGCTTTTTTGCTCTTTATGAGATGATTCATTAACAGTGGGCAAAATCGGTCATTACAAAATGGCCACGTAATTCCGATCACCAATGGACTCAGGAATGTGTTGAATCAACAATAAACCAGCCTGTCTTCACAAAATATGTATCGTAAATTGGTCCCATGCAAATTGTACAATCAAATTTGAGATGACTTAGTATTGCTTCGGAAAAAATGACAGTTTGTCATTGCTTCAGATCGAACTCTCACAGTTCCCTAATGTCACAAAGACAGGCAGAGTATCATTTTATGCCATAAACCAGTTCTTGAGGAATAACAAACTATCAGTTCTTTGCAAACCCATAACTCAACTCTCACAATGTAACTAATTTTGGTGGCAGGTAGTCTAAATAACTTGAAAATGTTCACCTCTTCCACGAAACATGGGTTCACATCTATAAACAGCCACTTTTCATTTCACAGGAATTGGGCAATATCTGAAAATTTTTGATTGGCTGTAACAGAAAGGCTGAAATTCACATATAATAAATNGACATTTTTCGAACTAAACGGCTAAAAACTCGAAGACAATAACAGAATACACTCTGCTACCGTATTGGGCAAATGACCAAACGACAAGCTTTTGCCCCACTTCCCGTGACGTCACAGTTAAGTCTCACATAATCTCGCGTTATTGTTATAAACTCGCAAAAGGCCTATTCCCCTTGTGCTCAGACATCATGATGGTCATGATTTTTATGTCGATGGGACGACAAAAGCAACCTTCAGCATGCGTATGAAAACAAAAAAATCACGACAAAAACAACATACTTGGAATAAGTAATAAGTCCACTCAGCAGCAGATAACAACAAGTATGGATAAGTGCGAACAATTGATATATTTCCTACGACATACTACTCTTCTCTGCATACATCAGTCTGAAATGGAATTGCTCCTCGAATGGTTATTATTAGCAACGAGGAACTTTTCATGAGTTGCTTTTTTGCTCTTTATGAGATGATTCATTAACAGTGGGCAAAATCGGTCATTACAAAATGGCCACGTAATTCCGATCACCAATGGACTCAGGAATGTGTTGAACCAACAATAAACCAGCCTGTCTTCACAAAATATGTATCGTAAATTGGTCCCATGCAAATTGTACAATCAAACTTGAGATGACTTAGTATTGCTTCGAAAAAAATGACAGTTTTTCATTACTTCAGATCGAACTCTCACAGTTCCCTAATGTCACAAAGACAGGCAGAGTATATTTTATGCCACAAACCAGTTCTTGAGGAATAACAAACTATCAGTTCTTTGCAAACCCATAACTCAACTCTCACAAGTAACTAATTTTGGTGGCAGGTAGTCTAAATAAAATGTTCACCTCTTCCACGAAACATGGGTTCACATCTATAAACAGCCACTCTTCATTTCACAGGAATTGGGCAATATCTGAAAATTTTTGATTGGCTGTAACGGAAAGGCTGAAATTCACATATAAGGAATATCAAATGTGATAAGGATGCAGTGGAACCTACATAACCATCCAGTGGCAGCCACAGAGGCCAACTAGACAAAGCATTTAAGGTGGAAATTTATAAACAAATCACATCCTTACTCAACATCCCATTACTTTTGTGTAAGCATTTAACAGCTGGTTGTAATCTATCCAAAATCTTCAGGTTCAACATTGGCAGTGTTATATTACAAGCATGCTCAAATCCACTGGATGAATTTTTTCACAATATCTTGGGTGATGCTAGTTTAAGTGAAAAACTCTACTCCGAACTTAAAAGGATGAGGGTATTTACTGCCCGATTTACACAACGCCACCTGTAGCATACGACTGAGCAAGGTACATGTATTTGAGGACAATGTTTAACAAATAATTTTTAATGCCAGGTATTACTGACAGCCTTTATTAGGAATATATACCTTAAATTCTCAATAACTGTGAACTATGGCCATGTCCTGATCATTGAACTGTTCCCAATTAGTGGTAATGAATGTCATTCTAGCTGATATTTGACATAATTGAAACTAATTGGCAACAGGTCTCACATAACACAATGTCATAGACAAGAAATGACATAGCTCCTGCCATGGGCTACAGAAACATCACTGCCTATTGAATTACAGACAACAGCTGCTCAAAGCAAATCGATTGATAAAAAACCAAATCATGTATCAAATAGTTATGGTTGTAAAATGACTAGACATAAAGCTTTCCTAGACACAATTTAACCCTGGATGTATAATACCACACATTTTGTCAAACTCCTCACAGTAGCTAAGCCTTGTCCAAATGCTAAACATGAACAGACTACATAAGTTACTTGAGCAGCATACATTAAAATGAGCCAATTGACCTAGCACCAGGATTTTGAGTGACGGCTCGATTGACAAATGAGAGCACAGCATTCTTGACACACCTTCGTTTCCAAGCCACCATTTTAACCAACCAAAACAACATGTTGTCAGGTAAAACTTTGTAGCCGACTTTTCTCAAGGGGGCGGAGCTTGCGATAGGTCAATTATAAAGAAACAAACTTGGATAACGCCTGAAACAAAGGTGCTTAATGAATTTCATATCAATCTATTAGTTACCAAAATAATAATGAAGTGATAATTTAAACAGCATCGTTACCTTCTCAGATGACTATATATACCAATGGACAGTTACGTCATGTCAATCAAGCAGATAAATCCACCCAATCATGTCTCAAGAACAGAAACACAACGATAGTCCGCCATCAAGTTCCCGCAACTTTAGTTGCAAACGAAAGCGTTAAGATGTTTTAATGATGTATTAAGAGAGAGGGAAAACGAAAGAGGAAAAAAGCTTGTCGCTGATAAAGCATGTATATGTGTAGTCAACTTCACAACAGGACGGTCCTGGGCTACACAGCGACAATTCAATCTCGAAGTATTTATCCACAATGAAACAACATCGGTGAAGCAGATCTCTAGCCTTATTTTCATACCACTGGAGTTAATCTCATGTCATTTGCTAGTGCTTCGCTTTTAACAACTTTAATTAACTGTATTCGACCTTCCAATTGCCAGCAAAATTTTACTAAGTCATGTAGGTCCAGGAATCCGACAGCAGAAAGTTGGGTAAACAAATTGATTATTTCTTATTTTCACAACCAGAAAAGTGTAAGTACCTTGACAGTTTCGGCTACTCTCAGCAGCCATATTCGGAAGCTATTGGACACTAGGTGGCGTGGTGATGAAACTGTTCCAAATTTTACATAACTAAATACCCCCATCATCCATGTTCATAACTGAGCCACAGGGACGATGGGGGGTATGAGTTGTCTAAAATTTGGAACAGCTTCATCACCACGCCACCTAGTGCACAACAGTTTCCAAAGATGGCTAATGAGAATTGCCGAAACTGTCAAGGTACTAACATTTTACTGGTTGTGATAGTCAATTTGTACTCTACCAACCTTATGACCTTGTTTAGTGTCAATTAAGTTGGATAAACTTAGAAAACTGTAATAGTGTTTTTAAGATTTTAACTTGTACCTTTACATCATGTAAAATTTGGTCTAATTGAAATCGGTACTACGCCTTTCTTTTTGCTAAATTTTCCTAAATAAAGTTTGTGGTCACGTGACGATACCTTAATTGGTAGAAGATTGGTATCAAGTAAAAAATCAAATAGTTCAGAATTTCTACTTTCAGAAAAAAAAAATTTTTGCAGAGTTAAATTTCGTAGACATTTGGCTAAATGTTGATAAGGTTCTACACACCTTTAACGCAGGGAAAGACTCTGGGGAGCTAGTTTAGTTAAGGTCAACAATCTACGTAAATTTGCAAACCGACAGAAGGAAATATTTACCCATTAATTATTACTGACATCTCCTTAGGCAAGAAGCAAAACGCAATATTCTTGGACATTATTATTAAACCCTTGAGCACATACACATCATACCATCGCAAACAGCGTTTCAATAGAAATCAGCACTCCCCTAAGGTTGTATGTAGGCCTTATCAACAAGACTTTGTACTCAGTCAAATAACCATAAAACTATAAATTTTAACTTAGTACGAAAAGCATACCTATATTTCTGAAAGTAGGAAGTCTGTTCGATTTGACTTTCTACCAATCTGCCATTAATCGGACCACATGAAGATGTCTTTTTAGTAAATTTAGAAAAAAATACGAAGATACGTGATCAAAGTTTGTTTGATATAAGTGTTCAAGAAGGAATCACAACGATGCTGTTACAGTTTTCTAAATCATCGTTTTGTTTTCAGTTTGTGCAACTTTTAAGAGTTTCCAAGGAAATCATAAAAATCCAATAATTAATGCTTAAAGCGTAATATTTCAAAAACAATTCCTTATACTACATTAGAGAACACTGTATAAAACCTTGTATTGGAAAGTTTCATACGACTCGTATCAGCCGTCTGAGATACGATGTTCCCTAGTTGGCCAAATTTGGATATTTTTCTAGCCGCCGATCTAAATAACCTTATCATTACTGTACAGTGGAAATGTTTTCCAATAATCCAGGAAATTTACCTTAAACAGCAGAAGTTTTTCGGACGGCAATCGTCTTCTGCCGTGAGCATCGAATTTTCGCAAATCTATTACTTTGTTTAGGAAGATGTAATTATTTTACAAATCAACCAAGAAGACCTTGGGCTATTAGGATTGTGCTGCAACTGAGAATGTTCGTTCAGCATGAGATCTGAAATGTGAGGGCCCTCTCTCACTGGACGGGAAAGGTGCCTGAAGGGAATTTTTTTTTGGTTGAGCCAAGGGAAAATCACCCCTCACCCCCAATTCCATCCCGTTTGCCATTCCTCATCGGCAACGCCTAAAGTAGCTACATGTAAGTGATTCTAACCTTGAGGGGTAATTTATTTTTAATCACAAGAGGGTAATTTTGGGCCTGATAAGGTAAATTTCTTGATTTAAAAAAAATCAAGTGAGCACTTATAAATGGGACCAAGATTCTGCCCCAAAATCGAGACATCAGGGGCCCTGAATATCTTTCTTGAGCTGGTACAAAACGTGCAACGTTCACTACATGTTGTTCACCAGACATCATTCACTCTAATCCATGGTTACGCCTGCTTTTTCATGTGCGGCTGCTTTTTCATGTGCGTCATCAGAATTCACAAGATGATTAATGCAGTACCAAAGCCCTGAGGGGCACTACAGCCAGCCAGACTGCATGCTGTTATAATTTGGATTTTTCCCAAAAGATTCATTTTGTTATGCACCCTAATTCTTTTATGTTGCACTGTGAGGACAAAGCTTAGCATTACATCTCCCAAATGATCAACAGACTTCAGGATCTGAAGACGAAACACATCATGATATTGCTGCAGGACACCTTCTAAAAGGGTTCTTGTTTTTGCCAACAAATTTCTGCATTCATCTTTGTTATGAAATACTGCTCGCTATAATTATAAAACATTGAAAAAAACATGTCTTCACCAAAATATCGAATTTGTCCGAGTGTCAATTGCCTCAAGCTTGGGTTACAAACACCATTCCAGACTAATCATTTTCCAAAAGGATACAAAAAACACAGCAGGCTGGGCATGTGATCCCTCTTGGCCAATAATCATTAGCAGTTGAACAAACACAGGAAGCAATCACATGTGGAGACAAAATAGCAACAACAGTCTTTACTTGTTTTTGTTGAAAAATGCATGACTTACTACTGGAAGCCATAGCAAAAAGCACAACACACTTTTTTCTATGCAAGAATTAAAATGAAATCCAAAGATTATCTCCACAGTCCAGAACCAAAAAGTAATGATTCAAAACCTGCAATTTCACTCACAGGCTTCATATTACGGTGAAAATCAAATTCTCTAGTTTGGCACAGTTTCTAAACTTTGGGACATACAAATTCAAAAGTAAAATTTAATTTTCTAGATTCTAGGTTGGGATGACGGCAATTTTGTGGTAAAAACCATATTTCTCATGTAGGGTTTTGATTTAACATAGTTTTCAAAAAATGACTCGGCTGTTGGTAAAATTGCCGAAATAGCCACTGGCGCAACATTCTCATGAGTTGCCATATTGTGCAACATCTCGGTGAAAAGCCATACTCTTGAATATAGGACAGCCAATATTGTCTGTTTCTAACAATTGCTCCAATCTAGAACAAAATTATTTTTTTCACTGTCCCAAAACGGGAACTTTTACTGTAGACTAAAACATGCACCAGGACTACAATCACGCATAAATAACTTCCAATCATATATCAGCAAAAATTCAATCATGCCAATGAGACGCATGCGACCATTCAGGAACATGTGACCCCTTACAGTTATGGTGTCAGTAATAGCTACGCAAGCCAGTAGTTTTGAGTGATGTTTTGCCAGCAAATCGATACAAACCTTTCTGTATTCTGTTGAAATGCGTATGATTGGCTGTCACCAGATCTGTCAGACTACCATTCACACATTCACCATCCGGCTCAGCCATCTTTCTTCACGTGAATGACATCATTTTCATGGTTACATGCTCCAGAATGGTCACATTTTCCTGTCATGTGAAATTTATTTCTGCAACATTTTTTGTTGATCTGCCATAGTCACATTTTCACTGATGTGTTAAATATTTTTGTGGTAAGTTAATATTTTTTCTGCACCACAATTCTGTGCGTAAGTGATATTACTTGTTATTTTAATAAAAAGGAGTGAAAAAGAAAATCTTCCCGAATTCATCTTTTCAACGAGAATTGGAAATTCTTATTTTGAGCATTATTTCAATTTCTGTACAGTTAAATAAGTTTTGTTTTCTTCCATTTTGGGCTTTCTACATAAGACCGTAGGAGAACAGTGGAATGCACGTTCCAACTAAACATGAACAGTCTAAGCTCAGGTGGTTATTCCTAAATGTATCAAGAAGACATAAGATTTGAGAGTTTCTTTTACTCACATGTTGCTTAGGAAAACCAACAGCAACCATCTCGCAACTTAGATATACTTTATAATTTGGAAACTTCATGCAACCCCATTCTTATGATTAAATGCCTTTAAGCAGTGTTTTGCTACTGGACAACAAATGGAATGGTTGAAGTAACCTACAAAGACGCCTTACGCCAAGTCAGCCTTCACAAACTGAACTTAAAACAGTGAAGTGGTGGTAGATATTTCATAAAAACAAACTTTACAACAGTTTAAAAAACGATAATGCCACAGTATAAAGTGTCTACAACAGGACTTTATTTTGCCAAATTTTCAACAAAAAATACAAGAATCAAAATACTTTGCTGTTAATGACGTGTTCCAATTCTACATCTGTCAACACTGTACAAGGTAACAGTCTGAGCATCCACAGTACTTGCAAGAAAACCTTTTTCGAAATACAAAAGATAGTTCTGGTAAATGTTTTTGGTCCAAATTAACAACGTCAATACCTGCACAGGAAACGAACAAGGATTCAAACAAAAGAGGTACGCTGAAAGGGTAAACACTCTGTATGGGTAAAACTTTCTTTCAGGCAAATGTGACTACAATCTTTAGCCACAAGCAATATATTACGCATGGCTACTGTTATAGGCCACAGTCTGAAAATAATTGATGTTTTATGCAGATGTTAACATGACGTGAATTGTAAAATAAGCACTGCATAACTCAATTTTCTGTTAAATTGTGCATTCTTTTGTCCACTGAATTTCAAAAACATCCATACTTTTTCCAAGTTCTCATGAGTACCAATCAATCACATGGATGTTTTATATCAAAAACATAAGTAAACGGGATTCAACTGAGATGTCCACAATCAAAATGCAATTTTTTACTCGCAGCTTTGTAGTACGCAAGACATTTAAAGCAAACCAGTGTTAGCTTTTACTGTTTGGTCTTGGGGTTGGTCAGAATGTTATCTGACATTTCAGAAATCAAACTGTGTCTGCTGTCAATGCCTCAAGTGACAAAATCTAATCAGTAGCCAAAGGTCACATCACACTCTGTCCCATATCACAGCTTAGCTGCAAGTGCAACTGACTAATAATTTGTAGACCAAAGCTGCAGACATCCAAGAAACCAGAACTTTCACAACTGTTGTGATGCCAGATATCCACAGAAAAAGTTCAAACAGGACCTCTAGATAAGGACAACATCTTTCAACTGAGTGCCCCCTGAGCATGCATGAATGGGGGTCTCTGTGCTATGCATGAACTTGGAATCTTGCTTAGTCTCAAGATAACCTATGTGTGAACTTGGAATACACAAGGAAACTTGGCAAGTTCACTCAATTAATCAAGTTCAGTGGATATAAATTTGCACTGCATTAAATTAAATTACAAGTCAATAAAATAACATGAATTTTAACCAAGTTTTTTTCAACTATTGCTGATCTTACTCACCAAACAACAAAATTTAATTTAACCATTCACATCTTCCTCCGATTCTTTGACACAAGTTATGACAAAGGAGAAAGTAGGTGATCGTAAGACCATAATTACAAAAATTCTTTACACTGAAAAAAAATTTCACCAACGATGTCTAAGAAATGTTTCTAATGTGGGTGTACACTTATGCTAAATCTTCACTTATTTCACACAAAAATAATTGCCAAAATAGCCATTGTTTGCATTTTAATGGTTGTCCCACTGTTTACATTGCTGCAAGCTATAATTAAACTTTCTTAATTTTCATAAAATCTACACGCTAAAATCTTAGCTAACAACTTACTAAAAATAACGTAGTCTATTCATGTTGAGAAATTTGACAAAATAAAATTTCATGTGATGGCGTATTGTATGCTAAATAGGCAAAGAACAATTGAACTTTACAGTGCACAATTTCTTACTGAAATTACTATCATCGTGTGACTACTTGTAATTATGATAGAGGAATGTCAATGATTGATGATGATCTTGTTGACGACAAAGATGACAAATGATAATTAAGATGAAACAACATTAAAGCACTCCCACACTATATGTTCTATACTCCCACAGGATCCAGTCAATATGTCCTTCAATGAGTTTACAGTATCACTGTTAGCTCAAGTCATTTTTGCAGCAAATCAAGATTATCTCTTTTATTCTTATAAGTTTCATATTTCTTCATGGCATAAAGCAATTTAATTCAGTTGGCAACAACATGATAGGTGATTGGCTACATTGTATTTCAATCCTTATTATACATTGAGACAGCCAGTGTACACCTGTCCAGTGTAGACTTGAAATTGGCTGCATGCAAAAAGTTGCAGTCTGGGGTTAATTGTAGGAAACTGATGATGCAGTATGTCCTGCTATGTAGCAATTATTTTTGGCACAACCCCAGCCCACTCCCTAAACAGTCCTTTCTAAGTTGTAAAGGCACAGACCCAAATGTGACAAGTCATAAAGTTATTAAGCTCCATTTCACCCTGTACTTAGCTGGCTAAACTGGAATTAGAACTAAAATTTAGATAATAAAACTGGCCTCATAAAATGCCTTCTACCAACAAGAACATGACTGAAAGGGATCATAGACTCAAGAAAACACTTCAACACTGAATTGCAAATTCAAAAATGGCGCATTGTACGTACTGCCTGCGACTCAATTTTGTAAAATCTAATCCCCATGCTAAGGAATATTATGAGACCAATTTTAGTAAAAAGCCAAGTTCAATTTTTGATTTGTACCCAACTAAACACGGCAAAAATCAGCTTTAATTAAACTATTGGCTGTTTTATTTTTGTTTCTACACAGGCCTCAAAAACAAGTTGCTATTTATACATAACATAATTTGACAGATGGTTCCTCAGTTGACTGACAGACCTAGGTGCCAGTTTGGGGTGGGTGGACTATGCTGAGACATATTTTGATACACTGTTGCCGAGCTCCAAAATGTTGAGTAATTTCATTGAGCTAGGTGAAGTCTTATCATTTTAACATTGACATATCAGCTGGCTTAAAAAAATATTTACTTTTTGGCTCAGGCCAAATGTTGAGGGCTTGATGACAGGCTGTGTTTGCTTTTCTCAGCAATGTTTACCTATACTAGAAATCAGTGTTCGGGCAATATGGCCTCCTCATCAGATGAGGTAAGTTGTACCAACTAAACTCATTGTAGATAGTCTGTTGGGAACACCACCAGACTGTGCAGGGGCGCAGACATAGACTATAATAGCAGCACATGACTATAATTAAATTATCAGATATCTATGGTAAGTACACCACACAAATAGTCATATCGTTTATCAACTTCGGTAATTCAAGGGAACGTTCAGTTTACCGATGGCTTGTCTCTGGCTGCATCACCAGACTTCTCTTTTTTGCTATCTGATTTGTATTCACAAGTAATTTACTGTCCAATAAAAGCTTATCATCCACTGATGGAAAGCGTGATAAACTCAAATTAGGCTACATACTGTTTTAATTCAACTTGATTTTTTATCTCACTTGTTCCTCTAACAAGCCAAAGTCCCGTAATATTGTAATAAATGAGGTTGTTGTGGTCGGCAATACACGTGACCGAAAAACCACCAGAGCCTCCTAGAGCTTTTTGGACATTAATTCATTTCGCCGGGCCGAAATGTGTCTGATGGAGCCTCTTGGGGCTTGGAGCTATTCCAGACACCTCGGTAAGAATAATTCACAAAGTGCACTGAATGCCTATTTGATGCCAGTAGGCTAATATACGAGAATCCCATATGATTGGTGGATTTCGGTAACTCAGTAGCTAAAGTGGGCCCGTGATGCCCATGCCGCTCGCCTGAGATCTTTCCAGGGACCGTCACATCAGCACCAATATCGTACTTACCTAACTTTTGAAGGTAATCATCAAACTTATCACTTTTATCCAATTTCCAAACGCCAGCCAATTGTGCCATGACTGCTGTCTGAAGTTGTCACCACGTCGGTCCTAATTTTGACTCTTCCACTATGTGCCAGACACCGTCAGGGAATAAGTAGAAGCCGAACGCATGTGACACAGACAACTTTGACCTATGACCCTGATGACCTGAAGACCTAGGCGGCAAACATCGGGCTGGTTCTGCATATTTATTTAGAATTTTGTTGGGAGTCCCAGCTGCATTTTAAACATCAAAGCATCCTGCTTTAATTAATGTCTTAGGAATTTAAAAGTTTTTGCTCTACTCCAAATGCGAAATAACATTTGAAACTAACTTTCTGCTCGATAACCACTTCCGCTTCAGGAACTCGTTAGTCGATGTTATTGAAGTGCAAAACTTCTTGTACAACTTGTCACCGCGACCGCGACCAAATAAGAAGCTCGTTGCGACCATGTAGAAAATGTGAGATTTTGTGATTGGTGAGTATTTTCACATTGTCTGTCTCCTGTCGTTCAAAATTTCAATGAATGGTTTCACGGGTGGCCCAGTTCACAGACACAGGCGGGTGACAGGGCAGGCGTTCTCAGCTTCTGATCGTCCGCAATGATAGTCGCAATACACTATAGTATATATACTACAAGGTATGACACTCCGGACTTGAAATTCCACGGGTGCTTAACTTCAGTCGTCCATAGCAAACACAAAACTCTATAAACTTACACAAAACAGGGGTTCAACAAGCCATGAGGAATTGTTCTTTCTGCCAAGCCAATACCATTTACAAACTAGTGTCCTGCAGCAGGACTCCTGCTCCACCAAGTTCGCAACAAATTCGCGGTCAAAGCACAAAAAGTCGCTGCGTACTAGCAATATGCTTCATGCGGTCAAGGTCAAGTAGGTCGGAATAATCCGATGACTAACAAATTGACGGCAATTGCCGGTTCATCACGGAAGGTTACGAAATGGTCTGGCTAATGCAGGGTTATATGGATTTCGTGACCTTGCGTGACAAACTGGACATTTCTGTGTAGCATATTGCTGGTACGCAGCGACTTTTTGGGAAGATTTTTGTGCTATGACTGTGAATTTGTTGTGAACTCGGCCGGACACTGTAAATGGTATTGGCAGAAAGAACAATTCCTCATGGTTTGTTGAACCTCTGTTTTTTGAAAATTTGTTGAGTTTTGTGTTTGCTATGAACGGCTGAAGTGAAGCACCCGTGGAATTTCTAGTCCCGAGTGTCATACCTTGTAGTATTCTATATAGTGTGTTGGAGACGGTCAGAAGTTGACGACGCCTGTGGCCCAGTTGAGGTAGACTGTGGTAGCCTATTCAGCTACTGACTACTATAGTGTAGAGAGGTATGGAATGCCAAAGGTTCTTAAACTAATACCTTTTGCGCGTTGATATGTGCTTATTCAATATGCACTTTTGCTCAATCAATGTGTAATAGGCTATAAGTTATTCAACATGTTGAGTAGTTTAGTGAATACTTTTTTTGTGTTCTTACTCAACCTGCAGAATTGCCTATTGTGTACTTATTGCTTATTCAGTGTGTATACTATTAATCAGTTCATATAGATTGTCCAGTCACGTCCATTCTGTCAAACCTCAAAATGGTACAGGCCTCTCTGCATGCGAGCGACGCCAGTTTCGAAGATTGTGCTTCACCATGCCTGTTTCGTTTGTGCTGCCTTATTGCTGTTGTTGTATTACTGCAGGTTCACTAGCTAGGCCTCTTGAAGTACTCACCAGTTAAAACACAGCTACTCAAGCTTCAATAAAACCCAATCGAGGTGCTCGTCTCTGACGACCTGTCAATTGCCTGCTGAAAGATTTCCAGCAGCCTCCTGCCAGCAGTATATATAAAAGAAACATCCAGAGAACCATAAAACTGACAAATCACAAGACACCACAGAAAGATCAAGGAGGAATGATGTTGATGATTACAACATTTCCCTTCGCCCTAGAAAGTGTGGTGCCCACCCGGGAATCAACATCATTGCCGATTTATATAAAAACACACCTAAAAATTTTACCGCAAAACAAAGTCACTGCTAAGTAGACCAAGAGTACATGTTAGAATAACAAGGACAGTTACCCTGGAGGAAGAGAATAACCCACATAGGTTAAATACAGAAGTACCAGAAAATAATAAAAAGTGTTCAGAATACCTGCACATCCTTAACACTTGAAGCAAATCATCAACAGAAAACTTAGCAGTATCTCAACCCACCCTCAAGGGCGGGAGAAAAGTCACCTAACAGAACAAGTTCGTGCTAGGGAGACTCCCCGGACTTGTAGCTGTAAAAGTGTATAGGAGGCGTACATTTCTAGTGCAGTTCTCAAAATAAACCCTGCACTACAATGATGCACGCATGCTGCCCACATGGCCACTAGAATATATTACATTTTGATGTGCTTCGGGTGGAGGCTGGCATAGAAATATTCCAATTAACATGAAGGGAATGCCTTGGTCACAGACCTAAAATGGATAGGTTCACAGAGAAATGTAACTCCCTCCACTAAATGTAGGCCTCTTGGCAACTGGGTTGGACACGGAAGTACCACACCAGTTTAACCACGCCCTAGGCATATGATAATAAATAAGGGACTGAGGTAGGGAGAAAGCATTAGGTCAATGATTTGGTGTTCAATAACATAACCAAAACATTGCCGAAGCCTAAACTCACCAACTACAAGGATGCAATAAATAAATAAATAAATTTAAATAAATAAATATATAAATACCCAAAACCCAAAGGATAAACAACCCAGTTAAACCACCAAACCAAACAGACTAAGAAACCAATTGTCCACCGTACCAGCAACCCGCTAGCATGATACCACTCCCCTATCCAACCTTCCCCCCGGACCTACGGAAAATGCCCTGGTCCGGCAAAGGTTTTCAAAAAAAAGTGGTTGAATACTCCTAGAAAAACGCAATTAGTGCTGACTACGCCAATTGCTGTAATACTGCAGGTTCATTAGCTAGGCCTCTAGAAGTACTCACCAGTTTAAACTCAGCTACTCAAGCTTCAATAAGACCCAATCTAGGTGCTCGTCCCTGACAGCCTGATTGCCTGTTGAAAGACTGCCAGTAGCCTACCGCCAGCAGTTTAAATAAAAAAAAACATCCGGAGAACCAGAAAACTGAAAAATCACAAGACACCACATAAAGATCAAGGACGAATGATGTTGACGATTACAACACTATAGTACTTACTATTAGAGTGCAGGAATATTCCTGACCGGGTTTGAAATTGTGTCCTTTGGGTGCATCTGATGATAAAAGTGTCCTTTTTTTCTAAAAATCATTGTGCCCAGAAAATCATGTTTTACCCGACTGACTGTGACTCGACTAGAATTCTGTTTTTGGAAAAGTGTTCAGGGCTCGACGCTATTAAAATCGCCAGGTCGCATTTTGCGACCTAGTCAGAATCCCAGGTCGCATTTCCAAAATCCAGCTCGCATTCATAAATGCCAGGTTTCAAAATTTTCCCGCCATTTTTACGCGCCAAAATTGATTTTAGATCATCGAGAAAATGTTTAGATTATGCTCTTTCTTGCCACGTTAAATACTCACAAGTTTCAGATCCTTTCACTGACTTCGTTCACGTAGGTACGGCGTTACTGTTCTTCACGACCGCCATTGAAAGTCTCTAGAGCGCAAGTCAAGTTCCCGAAGTGAAAGTTGAATTAGTGCTAACTGACATGTGCATTCGAGTAGCTAAGTTTGCGATTTGAAAAGGGAGAAAATGTTGAAAAAGTATCTGGGATTTTGATAGGTCTGACCTGCTACTGGCTGTCATCAAAGTCGTTAAAGATTCAAACTAACTCCGGAGGCAAATTCCCTCCGCTTTTTGTTCGCAGCCCAAATTTTGCAACTTAACTCATGTTTGAAAAATGTCTGTCGAAAAAAAATCCGTGAAACGATGCTTTAACCGAATAAATAATTCAGTGCAAATTTCACAACAAAAATGTGGTACTTATGCTGTTTTCGTACTCAACACTTAGTTTTTCATGACGTGAATAGCCTCCAAATAATTCCCGACTCCCTCTGTGCGAGTTTCCATCTGGTAAGGGCAAGTTTGCTCAATACCTTCCAGGTACGGGAAAAATAGGTCAGTCACAAGACGACACGCATGTCGCTAGTCTTAACTTTCTTTCGGAGGTATAAAACAAAGCCGGGATTTGATTTTTACATATTAAGAAAAGACGTTTTTTGAAAACGGAATTTTAAACCACGCGTGGTCGTTTGTAGTGCGATATGATGGGCGCTAGCCTTAACTGTGGGTGCTTAATTGGAAATTCTCAAAAGTTGAGGGGGAACGCTTAGTAGATCAGTGAGTGCTTATTGTCAAACACTTCAAAGGTAGGGAGTAGGCTTGTGCGTTAGCATAGTCGTTAACCTGAGTGTTTGCAGTAATAAGACATTAAAAGACTACAATGGTAAGATACGCTATAATAATACGATTTTGCGAGGCAAACTCCATCTAGTAGGGGTGACTTACTTACCACCTACACTGTACCCTTTTTAGCCACCCGGAATAATTTTGTTTTTAATTGCTTCAGCTGGAACGTGATTGTTTCTGTTGGAGTCTGAACATTTTTACGGCGACGGTGGTCCGGGGAGCGAAAAGTTGCCGGGGAGGGGGCAGGGGGAGGTGTATGAAGAGAAGAATAAAAAGTTCGCTAACCACAGTTTCGCATCTAGTGCCCGTTTAGTTGCAATAGCTGGCTACGGGCATAGAATATAGGGTTCAGAGAACATCGACCTTGAGAAACATCGGAACCGGAAAATATCAGTTCTGGCTTACATCTGTCCCGGGGAATATTGTAAAGCATCAGGTCTTTTATAACCGCCGGAAATCTATGAGTTCATTTTCAAATAAACCATTGACACCCGGGTGCTTAACAGAGCCAAGCCGGTATACTCTTTCATTTAGGACTGTCGCTGTTCTCTTTTGATGTGCAGCTTTGAAACGGTGCACACGCGTGAGTTCACGCACTTGAATCGCTGGAATAGGCCTACACTTAACGTTGGCAACAACGTGTGAAAGACAAATCATATTTCGCTCACGTAGCCCCAGAAACAAGCAATGGGGTTAGAGAATTTCTTGGCAACTGAAAGTGAAGATGTGATCGTCGTTTGGGGATTAATAGGTTGTCACTTTCACTTTGGCTGTCTTATGGGATAAAAACGAGGCGCACATATCTAAGTCACGATTGTCTAGCCGGGACCACTTGCACGCTAACAACAGGACCGACCAGTGTCGCAGTGCGATATCAGGGACATTGTCGTGGATATTTGGTAAAGGTAATAAGGACATCTTAAGCGAAAAACAAACATATTTGTCCACCACAAAATTTAATAAGTTGGTCGCTTAAGAATTAATAGAAACACCACTGTTTTGTGAGGTTTTATCAAATGTTATGCGGCCCGAAACTTTCTTCGGCAAATCCGGAAATTTGCAAAAGTGGTCGAAAATGTTAGCCAATGAAACGCGTCAAAGATCGATTCTGCATATCCCATGGTCACGCGACTTACTTAAAAGTCATCGGGTGGGCTGTTCTCTGTTAGTGGTCTTTTGAACTTGGATTTGGCAACAACCAAGTAATGGTCGTATTAAGAATAGTTGCTTTATATTTGCCAGGTATCTACCGAGAAGTGTAAAAACTCAGCTCGCATTCGTTGGAAATTCCAGGTCGCATTTTGCGACTTGATACGAGCTGACAAGAATCTTAGCTCGCATTTCCAACTTTCAGGTCGCAAATGCAACCTGCAGCTCGTTATGTCGAGCACTGGTGTTGCATTTTAAAAAATGCACGTGGGGGAGATGCACTGCTGCAATGTACTTGCACCTTTTTATTTCTTGATGCGCTAAAAGCGCAAAGGCACAGTCCAGGAATTTTCCTGTAAGTTTAAACTTGACTTTGATTGGGTAACACTCTGCATTGATCAAGCAACATTACGCGTTGAATAAGAACATTTCAATGTGCAGAAGTTGTTCATTTAAGAACGCTTCGGTGCTTCATGGACTGGACACCGTAAATACAGCATACCTATTGACAAATTTATTTTTCATTGTTAGTTCAATCAACTGTTCTTATTTCCCATAAAGTCCTTAAAACCACCATTCATCTTGTCAACATCAATAAACCTTTTATAGCATTGCATATCAAATCATGATCCCCAAAACAAAGAAAAGCGACTTCAAAGTTTTTTGGCTCCACGAACATGAGTGAGATATTTGAATGTACCCAGTGCCATATCTCCACCGAAATGCGTGTTCCTTACAAGTACAAACTTGTGCCATATCTGACGGGAAAATGAAGAGACACAACATGCTTAATTTGTCACAACCACCAGAAACTCGACATCACTTCCTTCCTTATTATACAGTAGACCACGGGAAAACGAGCAGGTATATCTGACGACTTTTCGCACTTCAAAATAGGGAATGGCTAGTACTTTAATATAATAATTTGTGTATTCCAGTGAGGATCAAAACATGGCTCATGAAGTGGAGCAGTTCTTTGGCTGCTATTTATTGTACTGTGAGAACCCTCGCTACAAGGGCAGAACTTACATAGGCTTCACTGTGGACCCCAACAGAAGGCTTCAGCAGCACAACACTGGCAAGCATAAGGGCGGGGCTTGGAGGACAAGTGGGCGGGGACCTTGGTATGATTGACTCGGACCTTTGTACCATATGTATAGCGTGTGTATGCAAGCATAAAATGTTAGAAACAATGTCAATTGCTGGCTTTGTTTAACCTCAGCTATTTCCAATGAGCAGTGTATTGTTATTGCAAAACGACGATCGACGGGTATTCCGTAATTGTAAGTTTCTGGAGGTAGAGATTGATGAAACATTATTCTCATTTCACAAAATAGTATTGATGCAATGATTGGTACTTTAGTGACTGCAGTGTGGACATTCACAAAATGTACGGAGAGTGGCCTAGATGAAGTAATATCCCACTCAACATTATATGCGGAATAATGTCAAGTGGGATATTACTTCATCTATGCTAATTGAGGTATGTTTTGTATTTATCCCATACGCTTCGAATTCCTAAGTTTCATTATTTTTTCTGCAGATTTTTTGAACACGTCACTAGGACTGTTCACGTGGTGGATCACATCCTTTTTGTATGTACTTGTGCGTTAGGTTACAAGAAACAATTTGAAATGTTAAGATTTATTACTTGATAAAAGACAACAAGGATGAAAACGATGGTAATATTGTACATTGAAATTGTAGCATCTCTTGAAAATTGTTAAATAACTACAATATTTGATATTGTAGTTACCGAGGCATCAACGCCTGAGCTGTAGACATTATACTATTTAGCAATTAAAATCTGAAACAAAGATGTCTCACATAATTACTGTAACAGTTTTGTTCGAGNCGATCGACGGGTATTCCGTAATTGTAAGTTTCTGGAGGTAGAGATTGATGAAACATTATTCTCATTTCACAAAATAGTATTGATTCAATGATTGGTACTTTAGCGACTGCAGTGTGGACATTCACAAAATGTACAGAGAGTGGCCTAGATGAAGTAATATCCCACTCAACATTATATGCGGAATAATGTCAAGTGGGATATTACTTCATCGATGCTAATTGAGGTACGTTTTGTATTTATCCCATACGCTTCGAATTCCTAAGTTTCATTATTTTTTCTGCAGACTTTTTGAACACGTCACTAGGACTGTTCACGTGGTGGATCACATCCTTTTTGTATGTACTTGTGCGTTAGGTTACAAGAAACAATTTGAAATGTTAAGATTTATTACTTGATAAAAGACAACAAGGATGAAAACGATGGTAATATTGTACATTGAAACTGTAGCATCTCTTGAAAATAGTTAAATAACTACAATATTTGATATTGTAGTTACCGAGGCATCAGCGCCTGAGCTGTAGACATTATACTATTTAGCAATTAAAATCTGAAACAAAGATGTCACGTAATTACTGTAACAGTTTTGTTCCAGATGTTACGTTTGGGACCTGATTGCACATTAAGTGTTACTTATACTGCTGCAATTGTATTGCTTTAAACTCTTTTGAAAAAGTTTGATGATCGAACAGGCTAATGACATTGAGTTGACATTGACCTACCTTTTGAACAAAGGTCACTATTGAAGTAGTGCGGTGTAATATAATGAGGCTATGCCCTCCAAGTGCATGCAAGAAATTTCAGGGGATATGCTACCTCTGTGGTAGTTAAATCCAGGAATAGTGTTCTGATGTTGAAAACCCAGGAATTGTGGGAGTTATGCAAGAATTTTCTAGGGGATGGTCAGTTAGCTCGTTATATTTAGCTCGTTATAAGGAGATGGACATATGTGTACATAAAGAGTGGGTTCATTGCATGATGCCACTAAAGTTTAGTATTTAAAGTACTTTCTCTCTATACCAGGGCAGACTGGATCCACCATAGACCACAACCTCAGACATCCGGGCCACGGCACCAAAAAGGACCCGTGCGATATTGTTTTCCGTATTCACCTCCCGCTGTGGTATATCAATGCGTGTTGCGGCCGACAGATGGCGCGCACATGGTAATAAATAAAACAACACACGAATACTTTAACAATAGAATACGTCTATTAATTTGCAGCGTGATTTACAAACAATAGATTACAATAAGTTGTGAGACTGACGACTAACTGATTGAGCCAAGATATCGCTACTGGAAAAACTACTAATCAACAGTGCCACTGGTTCCCCGTAGCTACCGCACAAGTTAACACAAAACAAGTCACAACAGAACTAACCCTCCAGAACAATCACTAGCCGGTTCAAATTGACTTACAGGCTGAGACCAACGTCTGTGATAAGTGTCTATACCTCAGTTGTCCTGGAGAACGGACAACTGTATTCGTGTGTTGTTTTATTTATTACCATGTGCTCGCCATCTATTGGCCGCAACACGCATTGATATACCACAGCGGGAGGTGAATACGGAAAACAATATCGCATGACCATATTGCACTCGACTTATTCAGTGCGTATGGGATAAAGGTTATTGTCAAGGATCTTTGTACCTTTGTCTATCAAAAGAGCAAAAAGGTGACAATATATGTCTTGAATCATTGGACAGCTGTTATCACCATCAGGTTGATGTGTATGATGGTAACACCCTTGTCCTTCCAATCCTTGTATGCTAACCAGTTGTATGTTCACTACTTTATAGGACAATGGTTCTGATTGTACATGGATTTCCCAATGAAATCGCGGCTTTGAAGGTAAACATACACTGTACTGGCATTGGCAGATGTTGGGGACAAACACAAAATTGTTAGCGGCTAGGGGGCTGATATGGGAGGCAACCTGGTGACACTTTGTATTGAATGCAGGAAAGCAAATGCAAAATTTAAATGAGTTTTGATCATGGAGCACCTTTTCACAATGGAGTCTTGGTCCTGTTGTTCCCAAGTGGCTATGCCACTGCATAAATGATTGTGTCAGTTGTACTTTTACAACTAAAGGATTTATCAAACAAAGTTTTAAACAGTCACATTACTCAGTACTAGGGACAGTTCTACTTCCAATTAAATATTTTGTTGAGTTCCGAAGATTTCTAAAATTTCCACTCAATTAAGGACAAGCTCATTTTTTTATGGCGTGCCTTTGTTGTACAAGTTTGCTCCCTGAACATAAGGTTCTAAAAGCACGGAGACTGAGTATAAAAAGCGGCTGCTTTGTTATTCGATTTGGACACATATTAGAAATTTGTCAGTCTTGCAGCTGCTGCAGTTCCTTGAGTTTGGAGCAATTGAGTTTAACTAATTCGACCTCAGTGTGTGTTTTTTTTGAAGAAGATCATGATGGAGGGTGCTACTGTTTCAGTTTGAATGGGCTTGGCAACACCCTGACTTGTCACGACACTTGCGCCACATCCCTCCCAAAACAAGAAAGGACCAGGGGTACAAATACAAGTTCAAAGTACTCTCAGAAATGCTTCGCACCAGTCCGTGGAATCGTCTGGCGTTAACGATTCGGTGGTTGAATCAGGACTACCAACTCGAGTTTGAACCACATTTGGCGCCACCTGTCCACATGGCCATAGCTTACGGTCCAGTGAAAAGTGTTAATCCAAAACGTAAACACAAAGTTATACCTGAGTCGTCATGTAGTGAACCTGTTGAAAAAGAGGACAGCACACTTGTGACAGTTGTGGGAACCTCGCGCACCCGATGTGAAGTTTGTTTCAAAAGGTTCAAGGTTGGTTGAGTATGCATTATTTGAATGTCGTTTTGCTGTTTTCTTTTTATGTGTATTTTGTGTACAGTATTTATGTATTATGTACCCTCCTATTTTCGGCATTTGGTATGTTAGACAGAATGTTGACCTCTAGAGCACATTGGTGTCCCGGGGCCCACCACCCATTTTTGTGTAGCCCTCTACAAAGTTTCATTATGACCCTCACATTTCCAGTGCTCCTAATTAAAATTCATATGTTGCTTAAACGTTGGGTAAAAAACAGAAATTTTGGTTGATTGAAAAAAGGTGTCGCTTCTGGAATTTTTCAGGGTCAGTAAAGCGCACATCAACATTGTTATCTCTACCTTTCCTACTGAACACATCTAAGACATGAAGAAACCTATCCCTTCAGTGTTTATCAAACCTACTGTGCGATTTTTCCCTGAAGATCCAGTACCAACAACCATTATCACTTCCAGAACTGGACCTTACATTAGGCTAGGTTTCCTGTATGCTTCACCAAAAGACACGATTGTCTTTTCAGTTAATAGTATGATGGGAACAACTTAACAATTATAACACATTGTTAATTGGGTGACATACTTCCCATTGCCCTCCACAGAGGTTACTCCAGACAAACTACATCTTGCTCCCATTGATTGCCTAGTTGTGGAATGTTAAATATTTTTATGCTTTTGCCAATGTGTTCATCCAAAACACACTAGTGTTGCATGTGTTAGCCCCCTTTTGTCACATTGGTTTGGCTGATGGGCAAGTCAAAAATAAGCTAAATAAATATTATTCTATATCAGCTATTCTATAACACACCATGTGATATTGCTTTGAAAAAAATATTATTTCGGCCCATTGTGCATTTCCTTCTACATGGGCTGGCCCATGTTAGAAAGGGTTTGGACATGCATGGTTTAGGTTAATGTTTCAGTGTTTGAATTGAGCTGTGCATATCAAAAATAAGATTGTAAATATAGATATTTTGCTAGATTCTTGAATTCAGGAACACTGAATATGATTGTTTGATTTTTTATGTGTTATTACTATGTCCCAGTCAGAAGACCACAAGCTCCGCTGTTATCACCCACAATGCAGCATGACCAGTCACACGCTGTGTCTGGCCAGGAAGTTTCTACAACATGACATGGATGAACTGCTACCCATCTCTGGACAATGTCCAAAGTGTTCTGAGGAGGTCATCTGGGGAGAACTGGTTAGATTCAAGAAAGGGTGCTACCGAAATGAGGTTAGTTGATGACCTGGGTAAGGTTTGTGCCTCTTTTCCTGCTTTCAGAAAGCAGAAAGCTCTCCCAGATTTCCCTGTTGCATGTCAGAACCCAAGGCCCCTCTGTGCCTCGAATTTGTGGCTGAATATCGGGCTTTACTTTCCTGTGAAATTTTTTAATATCACAGGAAAAATTACCCTCATGAGGCCCAAAAATTTCTTTGAAGTCTCACTTGAGGTTAGAATCACTTCAGAATCTGCAAAACATTGGTTTTGGCTACTTGAGGCTTTGCTGGTAAAGGATGGTGACTGGGGAGGCTGGGATTTTCTCCTCCACCAAAAATTGCCCTCAGAAGGCACAGGCACTTTCCCTCAGGTGCCCTTTAATCTCTTTTCCCTTTTGCATTGTACTCTGAATTAATCCCATCCTCTTGCATTTTGCATGCTCCCTTATGACGGTGCTCTTCATAATAATGCATGTTGTTATCACAGTTAATTGTTCGGTAATAAAGTTTTCCTTAGCGCGTAGTAGTGGTATCCAAGTCAGACTACTCAGCAGTCTACGAACACTGATCTCGTTGCTTCACCGCTGACGTTTCCTTTCAGATTGAGGCTGCTAGTACTGAAGATGATGACGATCATTGGGCTGACCAACTATCTCAAGCTTGTTGAAACCAAATTGGGACAGTACGTGTTTTACAGTTAGCCGTGAGCCTTGGAAGTTGGAAGACAACACTTCTGGAATATTAATGCAGTCCATGAGATTGCCCAGCAGATAGACAACTGGTGGTTGATCTACCATAAAGCCCAACTGTAGGCAAAATTTGGCAGCAAAATTTTATAATGTCTGAGGGGGTGTGAGTGCTCATATTTCATGAATATTGTGACTTTGCCCAGCAGGCAGACAACAAGTGGTTGATCTACCCTAAGGCCTGGCTGATTAACGGCAAAACTTGGCAGCAAGCCATCAATGTCTGAGGGAGGGTGAGTGCTCACATTTCATGAAAATTGTCGTTTATAGATTTTAACTAAGTTGAAAAGCCTACAAACTGACTGATGAATAAAGTTGGCAGTCTGTTTTATTAACAGTTCCAAGCAAACAAGGCAAGATTCTGAATTGTGTCTTGAAGACCGACATTTTACTGGGAAGCAAGTTCTCAGAGCTGTGAGTATGCAAAAGTGACTGATTATATGTTTAATCCTCTTTTATGTTCCCTTACGAAAGTTTACAGAACCTGATGTCTTTAAAATGTGTAATCTCGTTTTGTTTCAAACAAGTTTCTTCCCAGTAGAAGTTGTTGATTATGTATATCTTATAGATAAAATTGCTGGAAAGAGTGTTTCATTTTGCCAAGGTTTTCAACAAAGCAGTGTAAATCCTGAACCGGCATGGAAACATAGATCACAAACATTTAAGTTTGGCCTCCACACCACCTGTTGGCCCCATCACGTAATAATATAAGTCTGAAAAATTTCTGCCTCCGACCTGGTTCAAGTCTTACTCGGAGGGGGGGGGGCGGGGGAGGGGGGGCATAAATCAGACTTATATCATGAGGTCATGTGGTGTGGCCAACAGGTGGCGTGCAGACCAGACTCAAAAATGTTAGTGATTGCAGCAGTAAAACCTCTTTGAACTGGTACTTCAAGATGTCATTTTATGGCTCTGTGGTATCAGAGGATATGTTTGTTGTCCTGTGGTAATGATATGAATTGATATTTAATTGGCTGCAGTGCATCAGATTTGTTATAGTTGTTACAAGATTTTGTTTTGTGTTACTTGCTGTCAGAAAATTTTGTGTTTGTGTGGCAGTCACTTTTTTAACATGACCACTTTTAATTTATACATGAATAGGTGCATGATAAAATTTTCAACAAATTTTTCATGTTTTAAATTGTATTTACATAAATTCATGCTGGTTAACAATAAATTTTTTACAGCATCACTTCAACTTTTTAATACCAAAAACTATAATTTCCTAACATCATCTTGAGCCTGTGTCAAAAAATGGGATTTTTAAATGTATATGCTTCTTATTGGAATATTAACATAGGGCATGGACTTATTGCTTCTCTTGTAGGCACAGGCGACTATCCTTTGTGTGTGTGCATGTCTTAAAACTTGTTCCTTTTGTGTCTACTGACAATTTTTATTCCTTTTATAGTCTATGATACATTGAAAATGCCTCAACGCCGGTCTACTGTTTTGCAACTCACAATAAGTCAAGTTCATCCCATATTAGGTTATTTTAAAAAACTGGTTAAAACTCAGATGCATTGCATATGGCCCCATATAAGATATGGGTGCAGGCACATTTTAGCGTGTATGCACTTGACTTAAATACGTGCAAGAATCATGAAGAGGTAGCAAATGTTCACTTAAATACAAGAACTTTAAAATAGGCTGTCATGCATCATTGTGAATTGAGCAAATGTACAATAATGCTGGCTACTTGTAATGTGTCGTTGTGTGAGATTGCTACTGTATCACGCATGCCTGGGAAGAATCTACTCTATTCCTTGTAATGTCAACCGCGGTGTTCAATGTTCTGTACGACGGGGGCCGCCTGTAGTCTTCCTGTCTGTTGAACTCTAACTGGTCAACAAGTCGGGTGTGATCCGGCTGTGTTAGTGCCAAATTAAATATGTCTTTGTCGAGCGCACTCTTTGGTCTCTCCGTCATAGTAGCACGGGAAGTTCTTGAAGGTATCTTGGAAATGACCTCTCTGACTGGGTCACTCAATTGAACAACTAGAGTAAATACCATTATTCGTCCATCGTGGCAGCCGACAGCTACCGTCCTGTCGTCAGCACCCACTTTAATGCCGGTGGCCAAGCTGTGTACGAATATCCTGGCGTTTCTGTAACCGTCTACGCAGCGAAGGATATGAATTTCTCTTCTGTTCTTCGAAGCTGCTGCCACGTATTCCCCATTCAATAATGTAGGGACCCCCAACTGCGGGCAGGGAACATTGAGCTTATTTAGGAACTGTCCGTCTTTAAACACCCGGAATTTACTGTCAATTATGACTTTGCCTCGACTTGACATTGTCAAAGTGCCAAGGTGACTCTCCGGATGTAAGAAGGAATCTATCCTTCTGAGAAGTTCCCCTTTAGTAACGTTGTATATCAAAGCACCCTTTGGAATATTGTAAACCAGTCTGCTGACTGTGCCGTCTTCGTTGTGACGTGCTGGTATAGTTGCTGCGTTGACACCATATGCTATCAACACATTGTTCTCCGGCAAGGACCTTATGTCGAGAAGGCGGTCGCGTTTGCTGAGATCGCTACACAATTTGTCTGCTGTGTATATTGGCTTATACGACCGGCTCTGGAACAGCGCGTGTGTGGCAAAGAACGTGTTATATCCCCCTTCGTGCTTCTCGCCAGGTACCACATTGGGACGATACTCTATGTACACTAGGTGTGTATTTTCGGATGATACAAACGGCGGACAGATTATGCTGCCAAGACGAATGTCCATTGTGCTAGCGTTTCCCACAAATGGATACTGAATGCAGTGAGCTTGATAGAAAGCCATAGCGTAATTCTCAGATGTGTCAAACGCGGAGCAAATCAAGTGAACTACTGCGGTGTCGTCTGGGCTGAAAAATGCCCAGCGACTGTTTGCCACTGGAGAGCCAATTCTCTTACCGGTAGCCGCATCCCATAGCTGGTCTTGACAGAACAATGGACATGGTAACGCACCCATGACGTCATTAGGCGACCGAGTAACAACATACTTTCCCTGTGGTGACATGATTACTTCAAGCGCGCGCCAGTCAAATTCGTGTGTGTGCTGGAGTGTGAACGTCTTTTGTCCATTTGTCATGTCGACGATTTTAGCTTCGGCGTTAGTGTTGCTGGCGCTTACCAGTCGTAATCCTGGAGTAGAGAGATCGAAGGAAGTCACTGGTCCGGCGACGGTCTCATTGAGAAAATTAATCTCAGAATACATGTCGTCGAGACTCCATATTTGAACTGTGTCGTTGGACAATAGCGTCACCATTTTGTTGACGGCACTTGACGTGAACAGCTGGGATATGGTAGAGACGTTGGTTTGTAAGAGTCGTAGAGGCTCAGCGGTATTAGCATTCCATATTCCAAGATATGTGTGCCTGGTGGCTACAAGAAGTTCATCGTTAGGCGTGAAACCTGCCCCCGTAAAAGTAGACTTCGGATCGAGATACACCCCGGATGGCATGTTTTGTATTCTGTGTCGGATCGCCTCTGTGTTCGAGTCAATCAGATAAACACATCGCGACGCTCGCACCAGAATTTGGTCCTCAGAATGAGACAGCTTGAATTCTTGCATCTCAATGTCCTTGATGACATGTGAGTATGTCATTTTTCGTTTCACTGTATCCGCCATGTAAGTAGAGAGCTGTTTGTTTCTTAACAAGACTAGAAACTTATTGGAATGCTTCGTGAAGAGAATCCGTTCAACAAGCTCTTCAGTACCGATGACACACTTACGTTCCATTAGAGGCAGGGTATACAACATCAGCTGGTGGTCGGAATTACATGCCAAGAATCTGTTATCACGACTGATACAAACTGCCTGCGATCTTAGTGTGAACTTGTGTAAAAGTACTCTCGCTTCTACATCTACTACATAAGGACTCGGCTGCTTCTCAAGTGTAAACGCCAAATAACGAGAGGTACTGCTGACGCTGGTATATTTTGCAGTAACACCAGTGTCTATCTCGGCATACAACTGTCCTTGTTCAACATTGAAGATATGCAAGAATCTGTCACACTTGAAGACGTTAAGGAACTTGCCATCTTCGTTGGAAAACAGCCGACCGATGGGGCAGACGAGGTCCATTTTCGGATCGCCTTCCAGCAAGTCCCACAAGTGCGTCGTTGTACTTTGCTCAGGTTTTGCGACGAGTATGACACCGTCTTCGTTCTCCACGAGGAGCGCGTTAACACTTGACCTGAAGTCTTTGTCCACTTCGCAGACGTACTGGAGAGGACCGCCTGGCGCTGCGTACATTTGGTAGTAAGGCACCAACGGACAGTGTGTGAATGCTATTAGATCACACTGATGGAGAAGTTTGCGGATATTCGTCCACTCATCTCGGTGGGGCAGCAGACGACCAGACAATTCTACGCCCAAGACGTTCAGGTCGTTGACCAGTGCGGGTGCGGCAGCCTTAAGCGCATCTCGCACAAGCCGAACTTCTTCGTCATCTATGAGTTCATAGTCTGGTATTGTGTGCAATGGCGATAGTGCCTTCATCTTTACGTAAATCCACATGTAGTTGAATAAGACTTCGTTCTTAAGTTCCTCAAAGCGTCCACTTTTGGCCAGGTGGTAAGGCATCTGCGTCAACTTGGAGAGATTGAATGTACCACTCAAGTTGTAATCTGTAAAAACAATTGGCTGTTGCGGCACATGTCGTAGGGCTTTTCCCATCACTGTTTTTGTAGATATTCCAATCTTTGTGACTTGAAAAGGCTTTTCAAACGTGCCTGCCCATTTTCCAAGGAAGTAGTCCGACATGATGCTATGCACAGTTTGTTCGTTTTTTGTATCGGAAAGGTATCGATCACGTACGAACTTTTCTATTTGTCTTTCTTTCCAAAAAGTCAGTTGCATTTTGTCTATCTCCCGTACAACTAACCAATGACGAAGGTCATAGCGCAGCTTTGCAAAAAATATTGGCGGACATCGCCGCGGAACAGGCTCCCAATATGGACACACCGCATTAATGACTTCATCGTCCAGCGACAGTATATCGTCGAGCTGTGCCTCACTAACGCCGTGAGGTGTAGCAGTAATATATCCCGTGACTCGCGAGACAAACAATTTCCCATGCTTCTTTTCTAAGTGATCGAATACTCGATCTAAGCACAGGTATGTTGTCGCAGCGATGTTACATTGCTCAGCAATTTTGTACGACTTCCATGAACCAACAACTTGAGTTACTAATTTGGCAAACAGTGGTGACGAATCCTGGAAGAACGCCTTTTCAACAATTCGCCATTGCTGTGGCTGCAGATAGCGATTATTTTGTTGAAGAAGTGTTTTTATGACGTCACTGCAATGGTAAGACTTGATTGGCGTAATTTCGTAGAAGCTCTCTTCGCGTCCCAGTTTTCGTTGTAGCCTGGACAACACACCATTTTCGTCGTTGCTCGACGCTGTTACAATAATTTTGACATTGTTGGCTATATGCGATGGCAACCAATCAAGTTTGAAAGCGTTGTCTAGGGAAGATAGTTGATCAACAGAATCTAATAATATCACCATCATTCCACGGAACTCTCCCTTTTGCACCAAATCTGTAAAGTATTTCTTTAGGTTGTGGAAGTCTTCTGGTATTTTGTGTCGGTATTTCTGCGTATTTTGTGAAATTTGGTGACAAAGGCTTCGCAGGAGTAGTCGTATAGAAGTGCTTTCAGGAGTCATCCCAAGAAATCTCATGATAATGCTGCACTTCACGTGGCGATTAGTCAGAATTTCGGCAGCTTCTGCAGCCGCGCGTGCCATCAATACTGTCTTGCCACATCCTGGTGGTCCACTGAGAATAAGCGGATGAGCAGAATCTTGCGCTATGTAGTCCCAGAGTCTCTGAAACACTTCCGGCCTGTCGACGTAGACTGAAAGCCTCTCTTTAGCCCAGGTCCAGTGACGTAAGACCTCGCAGTACAAATCATCTTCGATCTGCGATTGCTCTACTTTCATTCCTTCGTCGATCAGGTCTCGCACGGTCATATAGAAGCAGTTACACACATGTTCTAAGTAAGTCTTGTGGGCGGTTTTGTCAACACCGCGGGGTTCGCTCCAGTAGATTTCCCCGGTTGCCGACTGGTGGAGCTTGGATGCGTTGTTCAGAATTTTGTCATGCAGGTGTTTGAGCCTTCTTGCAGCCGACCGATCTTCAGTCTTCGAACCAGGCACCATGTCATAGAATCTCGTCGCTTTCTCGCTGTCCAGATTCTGCTGTATGTCCGCTATTGTTCGAGTGTAGAAAAAGGTTGAGCTGTTGTAACGCACATCTGAAGCTTCTAGTCCCATTGTTGTCTCGTGGTCGATTACTGAAATGAAATATGAGAATATTGCTTTTCGTGTTCTGGGTTTATTCAAGAAGCTTGACACAAGATGCCACTTAAGTTCACGGGTCGATAATCTGTTCAAGTGTTACCAAAATATTACAAGTACGACCACTAATATCGTATCACAAAAACTCCAGAATTACACACTAGGGGATCTGCGGCGCTCAGTTGGTTGGAACACCCTACCTAGAATTAAGTCCTACCGACTCTTACGTTAGGCCGCTTTTTCCTATAATTACTGTAACGAGGCTCTGTGGACGAATTCTCTGTCCACAAAATCGTAGGTACGCCACTGTTCCTACATACGTTTGACATTTGTAGGAATTTAATTTTTTTTTACCACGGAAGTTACCTGACGATTTCAAGTCTTCCAGTATCTTATGGTCCAAGTGCCCAGACTCTACCGCGTATGTGGCGCCGTCTGTCAAAAGACATCGCAAGTTATCCTCAACTGTCCACCACTTTTTCTTGTCCTCTCCTACAAGCAAACGTCACATAATGTAAACTGCCGAATTGCAACAGTCGTGAATACATCTGTACTGGCCATGTGAATATTTGGCACCGACATATCAATCAGTATGCGATACGTGATCACATTCAAAGCATTGACCTACGTAAATTTGACTGGGCGAAAAGCTTTGTTTAAAGGCACAGTTCACTTGCCTTTTGCGATTTTCGACGTAGAACGACGAGTTGGGCACGAACATTTTTTCTTTACTAAGGTTTAAAAGAATACTAAATCCCGTTCTGTGTTCTGCTGATTCACCATTGGCGTCTCAGGTGAGTGATAGAACCAGGGTTCAACTAAAACACACTATTCACTATGTTACAGTAACTCGCCTAAAGCACAAGTCGTTCTTTAGCTGGCTTTTTATATTGTTTTCTAAATTTGCTCCAAAGTTTCAAGGGTTGACGAGGTTTACAGACCTTTAATTTGTTTTAAAGAGCTTGATAAGACAGTCGTTGTTAGTATCATTGAATAGGCGAAAAATAGGGCGCAGTATCCTTTTAACAGAACACCATCCCACTCAAGACATTACTGAATATATTATGTAAATCTGAAATCGGCGTGGAATCACATATCACAAAAAGTTTTAGGACTTGTCTGCACGCCACCTATTGGGCACATCACGTTGCCTAATGAGCATTAGTCCGAAAAGAAGGTACTGGGTGCGAGTCCCAATCGGGGGGCAGAAATCTTTTCGGACTTACATTACTGAATACTTATAGTCCTACAATCACGGTTGTCTAGTTCATTCAAGACGTTTAAATAAGTTCTCTCAAAAAGATGGATCATTGTAAAAGCCCTTGTTTGAGTAACTTTATTAACTGAAATTCGTTCTGGGTTCCATATATTGAATCGGCTGATTCGTATAAAAAGACGAAATTAGCGACATGACACTAAATATACAATGCCCAGCCTACCCAGAATCCTCCCTATAGGCTGTAGCACGTGGACAGGTGGCACATTGTTCTCGTCATTCCTGTACCATTCATTCAGTAGGGAGACATCGACTTCATGTGCAACCAGAGCGCCGTGGATCTGTTCGAAATGCGTGCTGTTGATTTGCGACGGAAGAGGCACGTAGCCATACTTTTGTCCTATAAATGCCTAAAATGTTGTGGGCGAATATTAGTGGCATATACCTATAAGTAACTACCTTTTAAAGAGGACGGCGTGAGCACGAAAAATTGAGTGAAAGGTGTGACGTCATGACTTGGCATTTCGGTCATCTTGAATTCCATCATTCTATACATATGCGGTTTTCTAATCCAATATTTCTAAATCCTCGACCATAAGTAGTAAATGTGCCCGTGTATGCGCTGGCGTGAAATAACAGATCTTTGCTGCCTGTTCAGGTCAGCGGATACACAAAAAAGTTCCAAGATCGGGTCTTAGGTTGCACACTGAATAGTATGTAACCCATTACTACAGTGCGCAATATTAGCAGTATATCTGCGACATGTTTTGATCCCGAATGAAGACTTGTCTCATCAGTCATCATCAAAGGATAAAAATTCTTTGCAAATAGTGGTAAATTTGGCCCAGTTAAAAACCTAAAATTGCATTTGTTCTATTTGTTTAAATCAGTTTTAAGTACTTACCATGAAATGTGGCCCAGCTGTCATCGTTTGACAGTTTCGTATCTCTTCAAGGCAGACGTCGACGGCGTACTGTTCATCTTTGGTCTTGATCGGAAGACCCCATCTTAGGTCTACCACCTGCACGATCGAAAATACATCTCAATAACTCGCAGAATAAATGCCACTATCACAATGTGTTAAGTGTGGAACATATTTTCATGTATACTGGGACGTAATGTTGCTAAATTGGCCAGACCACAGGATTAAGAGAAACTAAGGTATCGATGGATACTTCTCAACTCTCGTCGAAAATGGTTGTATCTCTGTTCACGTTTATTTAATGTTTACTTTATTTTATATAGACCAGTGAATAGCACATTTATTTCAAACCGTGTACATAACGGGTGTAATTTAACGAACACGGACCTGAAATTCTACGCCATACTTCGCTCTGCAATATTCCTTCAATTTCGGATAGGCAGATGCCATCAACGCGTTACGTTCTTCAATAGCATCTGAAAAATACGCATGTATGATAAAATTTAAAGCACTTACGATGTTTTAATAAATCCGTTATCTTGTCTAAATCACGTGCTCCTCACGCGGCATCCAATAAAGGATAAACAGCGATCTACTGTCTAAATTTTTGCTCAGCGTCTACCACTATCAAATGGGGCCACGGTTCTTTAATAATCAGTAGTAATTAAAGAATTACCAGTCGAGAACGGGGGTGTAAAACAAAATACTACTCTGAAAGTAAATTACACCTAGACTAGGTTTGATGAAGGACATTAAGGAACAAGTTTATTTTGAATTTGGCAAAGTTTCAAATGATACCTCCTTTGCGAAACCAGTCTATTCATTTATTTCACCAGTTCCACGGAACACAAATCCGTGCATTTACTAAAAGATTGGTAAGGAATGATAACCCTGTCGGCATCTCCTTACCTGTGTAGTTCGAACTCATGTAGATCTTGACCAGTCTCGTTTGGGGGCGTTCCAGATTGTCCAATGAGACATTCCCGTTTAGCAGAGACACTACGACTTCCTGCTGCTGCGAATTCAGATAAGAGTACTTAAATGGCTCCTCTAGACTTTCCATCTCCTCCACCGACCGTGGGGATTGTACTCCAGGTGCTGGACCATCATAGCTGCGAAGTTTGAACTTTGTTGGAGCTGTGGACATTAGAGTTAATGGATAAGTGAAAACGACACACTTGGCTCGGTTGACCCAACACATGTTCAAGTATTCTATATTATTGCATAATGCTACGTATTTGTCGCACATGGTTTACTTGAATACATCACATGGTCTGACATAAAGCTTTAGAATTGATGCTACGTCATTTAAAAAATTGAAGAAAACGATATATATTAAAATCACAGCTTCTCTTTCACTTTAGTATCAGGTACTTAGGAAGGTAAAAAGCATTGCAGGCAGTGGGGTAAACTAAATCAAGTTCACCAAACTTCTGTTCCGCCTCGTGGTTCCAATTTTCACAACCCGTGCCATTCCCCTGCTCCATACTGGTGTGCGGACTTTGCTGTTAGGGGGAACTCCCTTTCCCCGTGTGGGGTGGCCAACGGAAAATTGTGTGTTTCAACAATATTTCACGAGAAATGATAACTTTGTAGACCTGAACACGTTGAGCGCGATCGCGCAGTAGTTTTTGTGAAATCCATTTTTAGGGTGCCAAAAACATGTACTGCCAAAATGACTCTTAAGGGGAATGTGTGAAACTCATGGGGACTATGAAGTTTGGAGAAATACAGGGAGAAATAGTATCACCTTGCAGAGTAAATGAAAAGTCGTCTCGGGGAATTTCTGTTAGTTTCATCAATTTCAAAGAGTGAAAATAAGACCTGAGATCAGGAGTTACAGTCTTTTGTGGGGAAAGTTCACTTCCTTTGTGTCATGGTTTGATACCGGTTGCCTGGTACCGTACCAGCAGTACCGGTAGTCTCTAATTCGGTGCACGAGTTTCTGGTAGTCGTACCCCCGGGGAGGAAGGGGCAAATGACTGAATTTCATCAACCAGAGTGTCAGCATTCACCGAAACGCCAATTTATTGCGGAGTTATTGCTAATTGGCAAAAATCACCTATTGCACTTTGCTGTGTGAGAATCGGATGATAGCGATTTTCCTAAATTTCAGCCTGCAACCAAGCTCACTGAATGGTCAATTAATTATGAACCAGTCGATTTTCGTAGTCACATAAACGTGTACATCAGAAACCAATGAACCCTGGCAGGCAGGTATTGTTAGAATGAAAAAAATAACATTGAGATGTTGGACAGTCACATCGTCAACAAAATAAGACCTATAAAGGCGCACACAGAAAGACTTTTTGTAAACCTCCTACTTATTGTATGTCTTGTTGCTGCTGTTTCTCGACGAATTTGAAATTTTATCTTCGTGAATAGTTATCACGGATAGGGTCGTTAGTAGCAGCAGTTGCTCCAACAAGGAGTCCGTCTGAATATGAAAGGATTAAGGAAATGAAAACTTCATTGTTGGGGCTCGATCCTTCCGTGGGTGACCCCTGAACAGGAAAGGGTATAAATAAAAATATCAGGAAAAGTAGGCTTGGATGATCAGCGGTTACGCTCCAAAGGCCCGGGTCCTACTGCGAAATGATTAAAAATTTCGAAAGCAGGAAATGCGCAGCAGTTTTTTTTTTTGGGGTGAAACATTTTTTAATTCAACCAACCAGTACATAGTTGTGCAGCAATATGAAATCTAGTTAAGTGTTTATCAAACAAATTACGAACATTATCGGACCCTATAAAAACTAGTTAGGCAAAAAAGAAGACCACCTTGTCTGGAATCTCTCAAGATCCAATTTATCATTGTAAATAATTTTTCCAGATTGTAGTAATCACATACCTCACGTAAAATTGACTGAAAATTGGGCTTAGCCGTTTACAGTCTTTGCCTATATAAATGAAATTTCGCTAAGCAAAGAATTAACTTTACAACTTCTAATCTACAGGCTGGGTTTCCAAACAAGGCGGAAGACATATTTAACTGCAGAGGGAAATTGCACTGATTTATCATCCATGTTTTTAAACATCCCAAAAACTTCTGAACAAGTGAACATTCCCAATACAAATGTAGGATTGTTTCTTCATGTTGCTCACAGAAAGAACATAAAGACGATTCACTAACACCTATTTTCTTTAAATAAGAGTTTGTACCAATAAGTCTGAGGTTGATACGGAATTGAAACCATCTGAGTCTGACATCGTAAGTACAATGATAAATCACAGAATCATTTTTTTTCCAGGACTAAGTTAATTTCTCTCTCCCACTTCAATTCCGCGACAGGTTTTACATACAATTTGGAAATGAATAATTCATAGATTTTCCCCTTCCCTTTATTTTCCGAGGAGATTGGAAAAAGTGGAGTAGAAATGCGCAGCAGTAGATGCTATCATCACGGCCGCCCTCCGTAAAGTTCCCAATTTATATCAAGTGATGCACAATTAAAAAAACAGCAACAGATGACTCCATAGTCCCTTGCCAGAGGGATCCCTGAAGAAACTGGCGCAGTAAACTGTTTAAAATTCCCTAAAAAATTCGTCTATATATCGGAATAAATTTGCTTTGGAAAATCTGTGCATAAGCCGTTTGTCGGAATTTTTCGAAGTATGTAAGAAAAAAGAGCTCGTCACGGTTTTCGAGTGCGTTAGGTGATCTGTACCACAAAAACTGGAAGCATGCAACCATACAAAAAATCCTGGTCAGGGCATCAAAGGCTAAATCCAGCACTAGTATAGTTGACAAATGTGCTCTATTAAATAACTTTCATCTACATGTACATGTTTCGCTGCGTATAGTTTGGAAGGGATTTTAAGGACTAGTATATATATAGCTGGGCTAATCGATTCTAGTCTCCCCACTGAATTCAAAGGCAATACAGTTTGTAGGCCTACTGTCGTTATTGTTTACCGTCGGTCAACAATTCTAAATGTAATGTGACTGCATCATGACATCTCCTGCATAAGTGCAAGTAAATTAACGCCTACAACCCTTCACTCGTCGGTAGCCAATAAAATGTGAAAAGGTACACTTTCACAGAAAGTCTGAAGGGAAAGCCCACTGGCTCAACACTTACGCCCCATAGGCAAGGCACTTCGTGCATGGCACAGTATCCAGCCGGTCGGTTCAAGAACAGTTTTCCACGGTGCAGTACCGGCCAGCTAGTGCTGACGGTCCACTGAAATGGGGTTCACTGAGAGAGGACCTAAAGCAGCCGGTCTGTGGCGCAACCCTAACTCAGTGGCCTAGTAGGTGTCTTGACTTGCTGTTAATAATTAACTGTAATTGATTAGATATCGATTTTAGATGAGGTTCCCTATACAATAAGTCAGTAGAGACGCCGCGAGAAATCTGACGGTGATTTGTCACGGTATTCTTCAATCCACAATCGGTTTTCTACCCAAATAGCAAAACCTGTTGTCACTGGGAAATCGACTCAGCGTCTCAGTTGTCAACGCCGCTGCCGTTTTCGACGGGTTCAGCCCGGCCACTCACCAGACCTTGAGTCTGACGGCGCATCCGGGTGCCCGGCCGCCTAGGCCAGCCGTCATCTGGTGGAAAGAGACATTTCGGTGAAAGTTGTCCTCAATGAGAAATCGGACTAATAGGCTCAGTGGGTCAGTCAGCAGATAGTACAATTGCTTTTGGGCACTGAGAACTCCGACGTACCCAACGGCCCACTGAGGTAGGGCAATCACCTTGACGGCGAACCCTGCCAGTCGGCAATTGAGTCGATCTAGTGTATCGTTCAGTCGCTGAAATATCACTACACTATATAATTTCATATCAATATTCACTTACCGGACAACGACCTCTGCACTCCATATTTCGCTGGAAAGAATTCTAGTGGTCCGAGACCTGTCCTTTCAAACGTGCCTGACATTTTTTAAGACATATCCCAGATACTATTGACCGGACTTTTAGCTGACCGTGACCGCCATATTACCTGTGTCGGTATCTAAGGTAAGCTGTTACTAACAATGAATAGCTGTACAACGCGCCCTCTGACGGGAAATTTGAATGCCAAGCGTTGTCGCTTCTCTGGATGTCGACCGGAGCTGCCCAATAGCACAGCCGCTTTAGTTGGCGTTGTAACCTGCGCCGTCAGCATTCAGATAATCTGACGTGAGCAATCATAATATGATGGCCGGCACTATATGCGCAATTACACCGGTGAAGAAAATTGGTGTCTAAAAGGCAAAATTTGACATCTTGCTTTTACAAACTGGACTGAATTATGCGATCAAACACTTATTTACACAGGTTATTTTCATATTAAATATGGAAATATGAATGGTACAAACATAATGTTAGACCTCTGCAAACAAAAAAAAAACATCTCTTTTCATTCCAGTAAAAACCGGTGTGTGGTATAAATCAAAAGTTGGCGCCTTCTTGGACACAACGTGGGTTTATAGTCGTTTTAGTTTTTCTCAAAATAGATTTTTTTCTGAAGATCGTCGACGAACTACATGTAGTTCACAGCCATTAGCACGAGACCCTTTTGGTTCCATAGTGATGTAACTGCACCCTCATGAACCTTTCTCACTCACTGGGCTCAGATGAATGTTCACGGAACAGGTGTGTGAGGGAGTAGGAGTTATGCAATTTTAAATAAAGAAGTTTTAAATCAATAAATAGCAGCATTAGAATTTATTTTGGGGCGACCTAGATTAATCTTGGCATAGAATCGTCCACACGAGCCACCTACTAACCTATGAATCATGCATATGAACCCATGACTCATGCATAAGTAAGAATCACGCATACGATCATCATGCGCACGAACCACAATTATCACACATGCAAACACAAATCATACGCACGATAAAGTGTTCGTGCTATAGATGCGATGCTCGTGCGTATGATTTTATGCTACCCCTGTGCTTGACGCAATTCAAGTTACAGCATATGAACATTACTAACCAAAAAGACATCGAAATTCTAGAAAATTTGTTTTCATGTTCATGCACGCGGACGTGACAAACCACTGGTCAACAAAAAGATGCATTACGTCCTTGTGGCCACCACACCATATATAAGATAGACCGATTAATGAATTTGCAAGTGTGGCATTGTCTGGGCAATACCTTATTAAGTATTCAATTTAAGTCCTTTTTTCGAAGCTCATTTATTTGAGAAAAGCTCATTTCAAATGAGAAGGTGTTCTGTGATTTAATTTTCTCTGTGTTGTGAGTTGAAACGGCATTGCTCTTTTAAAATAATTTTGTTCTAGACAGTGCCTGCCAATAAAATGACAATATATATTTTGACATACTGCAAGCGTTTCTGACTTCATATCCTAAAATTTAATTTGAATCTTTGTAGTCGAGTCTTATTAATAACCATGTCACACACCAAGTAGGTCAAGCCGTACTCGAAAAAATTTCAAACTAGAGTAAAATAAATTAGGAGTTTTGAATCTTTCTGTTGACGTTGTCAGTGAACTCAAGTTGATTCAGCTCGCCGTAGTAAAAAAGGGTTCCATCGCAACCCATAAACAAACGCAATTGTTTTCGAAGATTGTGCTGCGCGGGGCTTTGGGACAAGGTAGGATTCAGCTCCGAAGAACGCATTTTTTAATCACTGTCGGATTTTAGGGCTAGAGGGGATTGTATTTGTTAGGAATTCAACTGTCGAAATACTACTGTATAATTACCTTGTAACCATTTTTGTGTTAAAACGAATTTCTGTATAGAGTGTAACTGCATAGCTGTAAAATAATCACGTGTGCTCACAAGACGTGTTCCTTACTTTCTATGTTAACTTCGGAAACGGGTTTGTGAACTTCGTAACTTTTTTTCAACAAGACTGAAAAGCTGTATTAAAATCATGGTCATCATTAGTTCGGATAAAAAATTAACTGGAAAAATATATATTCTCTTTCTAATTTCACCACAAAATATCCTAAAAATAAATGGTTCCAATTTAGATTTTTAAGGTTATATAGGGCCTTGTTGACAAGTGTGTGCCCAGTATCTACAATGATTTATAAACTAAGTCTGTAAAAGTATGTATTTGTTTAAAGTAAAAAGGCTCTAGAATTCAAGTTATACAGCTTCAATAGCAATATGTCTTGAATTGAGTCAAGTGATCATGTCTTAATAGGAGGTAGTAATTTTAGCAAAACAAGAAAGATACAATCATGCCAAAATAACTGCAACATTTTATTTGATATAAATGCTCTAGATGAAATCTCAGAAGCGCCGTTGCAGTTCTCTGAAATATCATTTCGTTTTTGTTCGATGCAAACTTTGAGTTTTTTTCGCAAAAACCATGACACTCCTATCTTTGACAGACCCTCATGCAAAAGCGGAACAATTTAAATGACAATTCTTAATTGCCGCGTGTTGGAAAACGGTGGATAAACAAACATGTACACGTTGTATGTGGAAGTGGAATCTGAATAGGATCAACCATTTTTGAGATGTGGTGTTCCGAAGGCAGAAACTTTTGGACACTTTTCTTAGGTCCTACATAACCTTAGACAGAATTCTTTCCACAAATTCCTTCTTGAAAATTTCAAACCTCAAGGAAGGCGATTCGTGCCACGCTTGAAAAAGTGAAATTTTGCGGGAGTGAGCTTTGGTTAATGAAAGTCTAGGTTGATTTTGACCGAGATTATCGAAGAGAAATTGAATCTGTTAAGCGAGACAACTGGTCGACATGTCGACATCCTATCCTATATAGCTAGGCATTTTGTTTCTGCATTTTATATCTGTAACACAGTGGCGGATCTAGGATATCACAAGGGGGGGCCCAACATTTTTTCCGGCTGTAAGCATTTGCGCAAACCACGATTGCAGATGCGCACAGCACCGAATGGGGGGAGGAAATTTTTCTGTTTTTTCCTCTAAAAATCAAGCATTTTCCTTGATTTCTGATGTATTATCCAAGAAAAAAAGGAAAAAAAAAACACGGAGCATGTGTCACACAAGAAAAATTGCGAGTTTCACAGACTCGAACTCACGACCTGGCTGATAGGACGCGCGTGCTTTGCCACTACACCACCACGACTTCAATATTAAACAGTAACTAAGAGACCTACATGTACTTGTTTATGGTCCACAGCGTTTGCGCGCGAAACCTTCTTTTTGTAATGCTTATTACACATTTTATATTTTGTGTAATCGGTTCTAAGCAAATTTGTTGTATTTAAAATAGTGTTCAAATGCCCGAAAGACCAAATCCGTTTTTCGTGTTGGCAATAATGACGGGATTGCTTTGGAAATCGTCTTAAGTTAAGGTTTGACAAAGAGAGAATTAATGAGTTTCTGAGGGATTCACTTAGGCTTCGATTAAATTTCACATCTTACCCGCAGCTTCTGTTTTTTCATCGTCACTCAGGTTCCATTTTCTCTAAAAAATGAAGTAAATTTTCTCCATTGCACAGTGGAGCAGACGACGGAAACGGAGTCGTAGTGCGCAGCGCCACTGCCGGTCGCCTGGGATATCGCGGGAGATCCTACACTTAGCCATAGTTCCGTTACGAATGCGCCGTGTTCCGAATTTGACACTTGAAATTGGATCTGAGGGCCCAGTGCACTGATTAGGGATATCATGATAACAGTGAAAATTGCATAGCCAGTAAAAACTCAAATATTTATTTATGCATTAAAAGTGGGATACTGTGTAATAACGTGTGTGGGGGATGATATTGAGTGACTGCGTGCTTGAGTGGGTCTGTGAGTGATAGTCTGGTTCAGTTTCATGTTTTCAATCATGTCCATTTTCTATATTAACTTCAGTTATGCTTTGCAGTTTGATTTCAATTTTTGAACTTCATCCTCAGAAATGTTAGCCAAATTTACAGAAGCGAATCGTTGTATTTGATTTTGCATCAATATGCGATTTCAATTTATTTTAAATAACGAATGTAACATTAACGTGCCCTGTGATCAAACAAACGCGATATATTTAGTTGATGAGTTCATCGTGTTTCCATCAAATAGTCTTCAGACATCCAGTTAATGAACCAAAACATTTTCATCGCAGCCTTTTATATTTGACAGTATTGTAAACAGGAACAGATTGATGTGTCACGAGCTGATACGATCAGATTCTCTGGGGACTTCGTGTCTTGATTACATCTCACTTTTGCACTTCGTTCACCGGGCTATTAATTAAAGGAGGCGATTATTATAGAGCATTTGCTTCATTTGAAACACCATTCACACCAATTACTGCAGTTCTCAACTTATGCGTGACAGACCCCGGCTGAACTCTGCTAGACACTAACTGTGATTTGGACGAACTTCTTGCCATTTTTGTTTTAACTGGCAGTTTAGTTGAACTTTAATCCCAATAAAATTGTATTTTTGGCGAACTTTAGTCTGAGTGTAGCGTTATTGCGCTTAGGCGATAGTAGGGAACTTTAATGGCGCTCTCTACAGTATTGAGAGCGAGAAAGCGACTTCCGCTTGCTACTCAAATTTGGCGGAAAGAAATGCATAGTGGTTCATTAATTTAAAAAACAGGACTTGCATAATTTGTTGTCGCCATTTCAACAGTGAGCGACACCAGTCGAGATTTCGCAGATTTAGCCAGAGTTGAAACGGTTAATGTAGTCAAAAACAGAAAGTTACTTATTCTATGCTTTGTTCACCGAAACTTTGTCAAATTTCGACGGTGTACAGTTTATTTTGAAAGCTACTGTTTGTAACCTTGTGGAAAAATAACCATTCTACACGTAGAATCAATCACAAAAGTTTCTCCATTTTTCAGGTTTCCTGCAATTATTAAGCGAATGGTTAGTGCTCGAGATTTAGACTGCAGATCCTATATGCGTGTACTCTATATACGCATGAATCTCATTTTGCTTAAAAAAAGATACTAAACCCAGCGTTTGCCGGTTAATAAATACTAACAACAGGTTTATCGTCCTACACTCAAAAAAGCTTTGTAACCTTCGTCAGCCCTCAAAAGTTTGGGACAAATGTTGAACAATCCTACAAATTCTTCCAAACGGACAAGCGTGATTTACTCTTTAGGCGAGCTGTACTGACGACAACTGTAGGGAAAGACCACTCGTCGAGAACCATAATATCCATTTTGTGACACAATGAGTATGTGCGTTTAGTTTTAAAGCTGCATTTCGGCCTGTTTCGCTGTCAATGTTGAATTCTTATACCTCAAAATACCACGCTTAAACTTTCGTCGAATGAGCCGGCAACACAAGTCACAGGCAAAAGTCTTAAGATCCGTTTTGTATTTTATATGGTTCCATTCACTTTCAGTCAAAGAGATTTTGGCATACTTTACTGAAACCCTTTTTAAAGATACTGTTATGAACGATCAAAATCAAAACTCTACGTTTGGGACATACAAAAATGACTTTTTCTTTTTTTAGAAAATGTGCTATAAAATTTATCTTTTTCATTTGTTGCGACTATTGTCAAAATATAACCAAAACACTGTATTATACAATCATGCTAAATAAAGATTTAAAGATTCTTCCCTTCGTTTTCGCCTTTCAGCAACTTTATTTCTTAGTATTTTTAAAACAGAAGTCGCGGCAATTCTCCAAACTTTAACGTTCGATTAATAAGTCACAAAACAAAAAGTAAAATCCGTGCACGCGAATTTTCTTTTAGGCTTTGCTTACTAATTAACACAAACGTTTTGGAAATCAGAAAAGTAATCACAGATATCAGGTATGCCGAAAAAATGAACACAGATAAATGCCACTTATCTCAAACGATCAGACGGCTGCCATTGCGCGGCTAAATTACGCGACTTTTTGTAATTAATTCATTTTTCTTTTCTGCAGTAAATCCAAAGACCTGTTGAAGAAACCATATTTTCCATGTTCACGATCTAACAAGGACTCGCTGTAACTTTCCTGGAACTGGAACGGCTCCTGTATTTATTGGATTGCGCTTTACTTGCAGCAGAACATCATACGTAAAAAACCAAGAATGCACGCTCTCGCGTGGCAGGGAAGACAGGAACAAGGTCAGATCTGCCGGCCGAGAAACTGTTAACCTTGGCGGATCAGTTCATAACTCAGTGAAGGGTTTCCTGGAGGCAGCTCTCATTTCGTTTGTCATACATGGTTACATGACAATTTCCTTTAAATGGGAACCAAAGCAAGGCGATTTTTGCGGCAGTGGAAGTTGAAGGTTTGATTATTATTGTTTTCTGAGCTAATAAAAGTGCTCGTGTTACTATGACCGAAAAAGTACTGGAACAGGAGCAAGACAGGCGAATAGAACACGGTGTATGTTGATTTAGAAATTTGTCCGCGGATTCTAGTCGCATGATTTTGAAACTGGGTAACAATGTCAGAAGTTGATAAGAAGATGTACAGCAGAGACATGTCGGCAGATATTTGGCGTTTGACAAACTTGTTTGGAAGAAGAACTGGGGTATCGGCGATTTCGAGCCTCAGTTGTGCTACTAGAGACTTACCCGTGGACCATCTTGCGGACCTGTTATCAGCACGCAATTTTTTGCTTTCAGTTTTATTCTAATATTGTTTATATCTGATTCAAGTGAACGTCTACCGTTAACCGAATCGGAGATTCTGCGTGTGTTATATGCTGGTGAAAACACATCAGCGGAACAGAGGAACGGTTAGTGGTCATTTCAAAAGATTAGCGTCAGCCGGCTCCGGTATCGCGAAAACAAAACACTTTTGAGAAAATTAAAACAAATTTATTGTTCAATTACCTTTTTAATCAACGATAAAACCAAAGACACTGAAGAAAACTAAAAAAGGTTAAAGTTATGAAACCTTACGGATCTTTAAACTTTAACATTATTGCTACAATTCGTCGTAATCGTTCAGTTACAACACACGGCTGTGGTTTCGTGGTTGAGAATGTGTATTACCGTGGTGGAGACCTTGGTAGAGTAACGTGCCCGACGATTTTAAAACGCGCTCTATCTAGTTAATGACAAAAGAGACGCTTGACAACGACTTCATGCCATTAGCGCGAAGATCAGCTTCCGGGTTTTAATCTTTTTGCTCGAAATGGAACTCGAAATTTTGTTTGGCATTTTCTACTCTACTTTTGTGCGAACTCAAGGTAAGTGTCTATTATTCTATGCTCGAGTACATAATGACTTACGTGGATAATTTTTGTCCTAGTTTCAGTTGATAAAGCCAACATTGAGACTAAAAGTTAGAGTTTGAACTCGAAATTTCGAGCTTTACTGGAGTTCGTAACTCGAATACATGTATAAGGTTCATCAAGTGCAAACTGGGACTAGAAACTCATATGCATAAACTATGATGTATTCGAACACAGTCTAATAATCACTTATGTTGAGTTCGCGTAAAAGTATCAGAGAAATTGCAAAAACTAATTTTGAGTTCGTTTCGAGTACAAAAATTAGATTCCGGGCCTCGTGGGTGTCCTTTAGCAGTGCATGGTCTATCTGATGCAGCAGCATAGCGTATGCTACATATAGTCAACCGTTGGTAGGCAGTGATGGATTTAGAGGGGGGCCAATGGGGACATGGCCACCCTAAAATTCTCCCAGATTCAATTTGACAGTTGTGGGGTGGGAATGTCCGACGGGAAAAATCTCGGCTAATACTCTGCCGTGCCTCCCCCCTACTCAAAATCCTGGATCCGCCCCTGGTAGGGCAAATGGTTTGGCATGCCTTCTAGTTTCAGCAGGGCTGCCGTAGACGAAAGAGACTAGCAAAAAGGCAAGACCATGCAAATAACGCGAGATAAAGGCAAGTGTTTCACGAGTACATTTGAGATCTTACCAGCTTACGCTAGGCGACCTATGAAGTGACTGGACAGTGACGTTGATGTTTGAACTAGATTATAGAATTCACTACTTTCGCTCCTTAAACGAAGATTTCTCGCCGCAACAATATCGCAAGTTTCTTGCGTCTACATGATGACTTCGGCTGTGAACCTACAAACGCCATCCCAGGCCGTAGCAGGGGGGGGGGGGTCGAGGGGTTCGATCGAACCCTCCTACCCCCTCCGAGGAAAAGGTCCAGCCCCAGCTTATTCGTTAGAGATAGGATACAGATGGACAACAACAAAATTATTGCAGATACATGTACTGGTACTACTAACTACAATGAAAGCTAAGTTAGTAATAATTTTGAATTTGCTTCTGATTCAAAGCGCTTCACGTAACCATCGGGCCGTACCCCGGGGGCAAACTTCGCCCGAGTGGCCCATGTATTTGGGTAGATGACACTATGCAGACCATTAGCGGAGGCTTTTATGTTACTCATCGGCATTGAACATACGTCACGTGGTAGGGTAAAAAGGGAGTCTAGAAGTAAATGTCTGTACGTAGATAAGCTACATAGCAGCTAGAGAGCTCCCAAAATGTAGTGCGGTGTAAATGCCTTAAAATCGACCAAGAAACAAAACAGCAGAAAGTCGGTTTCTTTTCTGACATTGCTTGCTAGCATAGTACGGTAAAGGGCAGGCGTTTTAAAATGTGGAATCGAAGGTGTTCATCAAATACAGGTATGCTTTTCATCCAGTGTCCACTTCGATTGTGGATTAGTGAATTGACATGCATGCGTGTACACGTGTGTGCGTTTCCGTGCTTAAATGCAGTAGATGCAAACGTTAAGTTCACTAAAGGCAGTCCTACGTCGTTGCTAAAAAGCAGACATTTAACTGCTGCGGTGACCAACGGTTTTAAATTTAGGAAGACTGAATGGGACTCTCTGACTTCGTGAAGACTGGCAGAGAAAAGCCTGTTAAGCACATTTAATTTCAACCCGGCCGTGTGCGTGGTTCCGGTGGGTGAGGTTCAGGCGCAGAGGCCCTAAACTTTTCATTTGCGCTGTGAACTGATGAGACCTTGATATGGATTTGATGAATGTATCGTGGCTGATAATTCATCTCCATTTTTTTAAAATGCAATTTCTAATTTTTCCATATTCGTAAGACATGCGGGCAATTTCGCATGCGCATGAAATCCAAACAAAAGTATTTTAGTGCACCAGGGTGTTGTTTTCGGTATAAGTACACCATTCAGTTTATCTAATAACCGAAGTATCATTCATTTTTCATGTAAAATGTAAAAATTACAAACGAGTTGAAAAAGTTAGATATTTTAGTAGTAGTGAACTTTTGAAGTAGTGAAACTTCGAAATGGAGAACGGCATGGTGAGTAGTGGGCTGTTCCCATTTCCAACGCGTAAGCAATTTAAGTAACAAAAATATAAGTAGATAAAAATTTTGTCAATTATTCTCCGAATAAACATTTTTTGTCTGAGTAGGTGTAATCACTCATTTAAGCATGCCTGATTTGACAATTTGACAGGAAGTGACGTGAGAACGTTTTGGACCAGGTTACATCAGAACTGATTCCCGTTCTAAGTTTGCCAGCTACCGTCACGGCATCCCCATCTCTGGTAATACTATTAACTCCGTCTCATACCAAAAACATAGAGCTGAGAGTCATCGTTGTGTATAAGAATTTTCCTTCCCCCTGATTAAGCTGTGTCAACTGAGGCCGGGCCTTAATGAAACTCGACAGTGTCGATATTTGCAAAGTATCAATGGTCCACCGTTCAAGAAATTCGAACCTCCTCCTTCGCAACGCTGGCTACGGGCCTGCATCCATAATGGAGGAATGTAAACTGTGTTTTTTGACTCTGTGGAAGATGGAGACATTAGTATAGAGTGAAGACTGGTGTTTTTGTAGGAAGGAAAATTGGTGTGCAGAGGAAGATGTAGCACTATACTTCGACACATGCATTTCATACTATACTGTAAGTATTCCTTGGGTTAGAAGGTTCTAGGTGACCACGTTTAAGATGTGGACAACTTCTTGTGGGAAAGATTGTCTTGCCACGGACGAAGTACAAGTACGTCTTCAGGAAAAGGAGAAGCGTATTTCTCGAGCTGTGGGTTTGAAGAAACAAGGAGCCTGGACAGCCTGATAGTTAATTCACAGTAGGCGCACTACAGCATACAACCTTGCCAGATAAACAGATATCCGAATATGAGCATCCCGGAGACTTTTTCCAAAAGCTCTCATCGTTTGGTCGGAAATTCCCGCGAAAACACACTATCACTCGCTTTGGTTGTTCCACTGTGAAAAACGTCGATAACAATCCTTTCAATTTAATAAAATTCAAATTATACTGATGTTTTACTTGATTAACGTGAATTCACCCCACTTGCTTTGATTTGATATTGATGTCGTACACATTTGTATCTAGTGCTTAAATAAAACGGCTCCATTTATTAATTTTCACCTCAATACTCCTTGCCATTACTTGTGCTTTCATCCTTGCAATCTATACAAATAAATGCAAACACAGTTGCACACGAAAGCACGCTCAGAATCGCTCTTGAACTTTGTTATAAACGTTTCATTTTCTATTCCCAGGATAGACTCGAGTCGTCTGTTTGCGGAAATGGAAAATGTCTACCAATTGCGTAGTACTTTCACTCGTATAATATTCTGTCGAGCAATTTACCAAGACACCTTCCTGGGTACCATGTCTGTGGAAGTTCCCCTTTGTTCTCCGATGCACCATTCTAGTTCTTTTTCAGTTACGGCGAATATGTAAACATAAATACGCCGAAAGTTATCACAACAATGCCAAAGAGGTAAAAGCAAAACCTGTCCAATATAATGGCGACCATTTGCCATTCTTCTGACACCTTCGATGCTGTGTCCTTAGACTCGGCTATATCACATAAGTATTGCGTGTGCGTGGCAATCCTGGACAAAAGCTGGTTTGTTTTTGAATTTGTGCTTTTCACTGGCATCCGCAAGAGTCCTGTAACTGCCGGCTGTTCAAGATTGATACTGTTCATGACAATACTCTCCGCGGCTTTATCCTCCAGAGTCGGCGTAACGGAAAATGAACCCTGGGTCTTCGACCCCTGAAAACAATATATCAGATTTAGTGATTCTCGAAAAACATATTCCGAAATATAATTAAAGGGGCGTTTCCTCCTTACTCACTGTTTACAGCGAGCATCAGAAACGCCCAGTGCCCGGGATCTATTCTTTGTAGTCGGTATCGATCTCGAAATTGTTTTTGACATTTTCTGTTCTACTTTTATGCGACCTCAGGCTGTGTGTCTATTATTCTATGCTGGAGTACACTTTGGTTTACGCGAAGGGTTGTCTAATCCTAGCATGCACTTGATGATGTCAGAATTCAAGCAACAAGTAAGAGTCAGAACTTGAAAGTTCGACGTTTACTCGAGTGTGTAGCTCGAATCTAGGGACGGGGACAAACAAGAGTACAAATATTAGACCCCGGACCCTGTTGTCATCAAGTACAGACACAGAGGGAAAAGATTCACAAGTCATTATAACATACTCCAGTATAGAAGAACAGACTCTTATCTGAACTTCGTATTAAACAGACTGTAAAATTTTTTAAATAATTTCTCGATCGATTTCGAGCGCAAATGTTAAATCACGGGCCCAGTTCATTCAACCAGACACAGTACACCCCAAGCTTTTCCACACTCCCATGATAAAACGATTTTATCATAATTTTATCTGATGTTCAAATTTTTGTCACTTGTTTTCGGCAATGGGGTATTTTTTAGTGACGGAAGCAGAGTTTCAAGTATGCGTGCATGCTAGTCATCAAGTGCTTCCCAATATAGAAATAGAAGATTCTGTCCTCACCTAAGGCGTTTGGAAATATCAGTTAAGTTTATTTTAGTTATAGACATTATGAAAACATATCGGTTTTATTTTATTTCAAGGTAGTAAATTTCCCTGTCCTGACGCTCATGATTTGTCGATCAAATTAATTTGAAATCTATCACTGGCAAGCAAACCAGTAGGCATAGACAAAAAGTTAGAAAATACCGGGATTAGCCCGCTTCGGTATTGCCTCACACCAATCGGCGCAGGTGACCTCTCGATTGGTGGTAGAAACCAATGCTAGTATGGTAAATGAATTTTGAGAACAGTTTTAGAAATGATTGGCCTATGCTAAGGCAGTACGTGCAAGTATGAATCAAATTTATTTTAAAGATACCCTTTTCGCTTCACTTTATATAAAAGTTTCATGAAGTGTATTTTAACGCAACTTAGTTCTATTGGAAGGTAAGTTCAAATAATGCTTATTCATCACAACTCCAAATATTTTCATTTTTAATTGAATTTGATTTGAATTCTTTGGTTTAATTTTTATTTCTGGCGGTGAACCACCACCTAAAATGGATGCCGTAGTGAGTGACAGCTGACTCATGCATTATGGGTACTTACTCAACTGCCGCCATATGTAATAAAGTTCTCAAGTAAACACCACCCACTTAAAAAATTGAAAGATCAATTAGTAAAATAAGGCAAACACAAACAGGGCTGAAAGCTACGAAATGTTTACATTTCAGTGATTTCTTTCAATTGACGAAACTCATGGTGTGTTCTTACTTGGTGAATGTTCATGTGAACGAAAAAGTATCTTTAAGAACTTTTACTTGAATTACGCGCGGCGGTTTTCCTAAGCATGCAATGAATACGAAACGTTTACGATCGTGTCGTTTCCTTATGTTGTAAAGAGTACATTGTACTTGGCGCGTGATACTTTACCGATCAATAATATCGTTCTAATGAACACACATTAAAGTTTTTCACGATTCTAGTTCTTCAACAAATGTAAATATACTTAAAGAGCTGCAATCGATGTAAGATCGAAAAACGTATTCAGGGCTTTTGGATTGTATCACTGAATTTCGTCAAAGCTTTGAGTATTATAATGTATAACAGAACAATTCGCCAACTCCAGCTGGCTGGAGTTGTGATTACGTTTGATCTGATTGAGCGGTCATATTGTCTTGCCATCGCCTGTAAAAAGAGCAGTTTTTCAGATCAAAGCCTGAGTCTAAAAATTGCGAAGGGAAATGTTCTATGCGTGGGAGGCGAAAATCCTCAGTGCGTAGGATTAACCTTTCTAGAATAAGCCTTTCTGAACTTTTCCAAAATAAAATACAAAACTTCATCACGGGAAAATATGTTTCTAAAATATCTCTAAACATCTGTTGCAGTATTGCTCAACTACGCATCGAAGCCATGCTTGGTTGCAGCAGATTCCGTGTTTTTAGTTTCTTCAAGCTACTCAATGTGAGACTTTAATCTAATTACTACACCTGTGTCCACAAAGGAGACAAAAGTCCTGTTTATACAGTACACTTTCAAAATATGGGACTTCTATCAATATATTGTAAATCTCCTTGAAGAAAGATAAGCAAGCTCCTAACTTAAGCTTAAATTTCAAAACTAATAGCTTATACATGTACAGTGTATAACTGGTCACTTACAGTAAACTGAACAGACCACCACTAGCACTATTAAGCACACTGCCACTGAAGCTGAGCGACAGGCACATATGGTTTTACATGTACATAAATGAAGGTTGAAAAATTACAATTCATGCCCATCTGAACAGCAACGTTGTGAATATTTTCAATTAAAGATAACAATTTGTTAAACTATTATTCTCGCTTTACTAATCTGGATGAAGTTTCATTGTCTGCTATGGGCCAAGGTCAAAGCAGAAATTGTTCAAAGATCCTAAGAAATCAAAGAATGTACTAATACACAGAGTTCAAATTATTTATTGTCTGTACATGTACATCGACCTACATGTATATGCAGCTGGTCGTTCAAGGCCTGGATAAAAACATACAAGCCAACGTTTAACGCTTTCAAATCACTGGGCATTCCGTTCATGCAGGGATTTTAATACGTAAAACGAAAACTAAAATATACCTTTTGTTCAGTATTCCATTTCCAGTATGCAAAACGAAAATTGAAAATCGAATGTAGATGGAAGTACAATGAAATTTGTCTTACGAGTGTTGAGTGTTCTCACGTAGACAATAGAAATAGAATTATGGGTATCGTGTTCAATACTTTGAGCGTTGAACGATCGCTATTTTTCACACAAACAGGAAAGACAGGCACTTCGCAAATATAAGAAGGTTATTGATATTTGCCAAGTGAGCACGATTTTAATCTCCGACAAATCAATGTGTGTGTGTGTGTGTGTGCAATCTTTAAAACATGGTGGGTCTTCGTCAGGATAGCAACAGAAAGTTTGTCCGTTACTACCATTACCACAGTATCCCAGAACAGAGAAATTGGCTTACGGATGAATTCGCGTTTAGTTGCTGCCAGGATCGATTGCAATACACAAAACATATTGTGCAAGTTAAGAGACCAAATGTAAATGATAATGCCAGTCTAAAAAGTATCATGTGCGCTTAAAAATGGCATGTGTGCATCTGCTAGCAAACAAGCGTATTGTTTCAATAAAGCACGTCCAAACGTTTCCCTTATACGTCGATAAAAGCTTTACACTCAAAATGTAATGATCGTAGTCATGTCCGTTCGGTAGTTGTTGTAGACATTGAATCAAAAGTACACCAATTGAAGTAAATCAATGGATAATTTTTTTCTTGTATAGTAACTAACAGTGCATAGCAATGCTAGGCGAATAACTAGATATTAAAGGTACATTGAACGTTGTTTAGGTAAAATGTACCATGAACTCTATTCCGCCCACGGTATAACCATAGATAAATACTCCTACACAGTCATTCCCATTGGTTGATTTCTGGGAAACTCCCTTTCAGTTTACGTATGGCGACCACCTTTGACTTGAATAGTTACAATTTATTAAAACGGTAGTGATCGAAGTAAGCAAAATCATGAGAATCCCGATCCAGTGGCTTAAACGCAAACAAGTACAGTACATAAAAACGTGTGCAAGTGGTGGCGCTGTGATCGGTATACTTCCGACCTAGGCATGCGCATTGATACCCACACACGGAATTCCGTGTGTCGTTGATGTTTCCACAGTGCTACTTTTCAGTATAGGAGGCGCTGTGTCAGAGGGTAAAATACTCCGAGATGCGTCAGGACTTTTCCTTCAGCAGACGAGATTGTCCTACGTCCGTTCTGCTCGCCACCTGAGAACAACTGCGGTCGAACCGTCATGTCGCCTAGTATTTAATGTATGGTAGAACCGCAGAAAACTAGAAATGTCAATTTGCCTTCTTGCAGAACTCGGATTTTTTGTCGACATTTGGAAAATATTCGACAGTCGCAGTGTCCTAAGGTAACACTACTATCTTAAAGACAGTAAAGCAACTTTACACTCCTTATTTCCTGGTCGGAATGAAGCTCATCGGTTATTTTGTGCTTACGTGTACTTTTAAAATGGCGATTTTTGATCCGTTAATACAGCAGTCGTTCTCTGAATCTTTTACCTTATACATTGACGTGCAAGCCATCTCTTTTACCATCTTCCTCCGCCCTATAAGCGTTGCAAGGTAACAAAGCACGAGCTTCCTGATCCAGGGTGGAACAATTTTGTTGTGGTTTCCTTTGTGATGTGTGGCTATGATGACGACTGTGAGTGTAGTAGAAATGGCAACGAGTATGATGGAGGCGGCGAAATACCAACCTAAAGGGGAGAGACAACAACACTGCTTATAGATGTGCAAAACCCAAATGTAATGTGATTTGTCTAGAGCAGCCACTTCGGAATCCAGAATTCGAAAACCCTGCGTCAATTGTCGACAATTCGTAAGCATGGTTCTTTCGATGAGATTGATTCGACGCTCACAAGGACGAGCAGAGGTTTTCGGAAATATAGGATAGCATACAGCGCTGCCATAAAAATTGATTATTTGCGCTTTCATTTGGGAATCAATGTATGGATATTATTTTCACATACAGTATTACCTATTGCCTTTTTGAATAGCGTAACTTTCTCTCAACGCGATCATTTTAAAAGGATATCAAACCCGGTTTTAGCTTATTAGCAGATACTAAAAACGACTCTCCCATCCAGTTCTCTGAAACAAAATAATGCTCAGTAACCCTCGACAATCCTAAAAAGTTTGGAAGAAATTTTGAAACTCCGTTCAAAGTCTGTGGGCAGCGTGACCTACACTGCACGCTTTTAGCGAATAACACGGCAAACGGCAACTGTGGGAAAATACCTCCCACCAAAGATCGAAATATCCAATTTGTGAGATAGAGAGTGTGAGTTTTTAATTGATTCCTGCCTTTATGATATCTTTCAAGGTTAACGCCAACGATGCATTAGCAGGTGACAGAACGAGGATTGGTTGAAATCTTCAAAACAGGGTTCGGTATCCCTTTAAGCGCATCTGTGTACATTACGTATCTTTTGGTATCGTTTCTACCCGAATCATTGTTTCACCATTAGAATTTGTAAGAACTTAGACTATTAGAATGTTCTGAGTCTCTGGAACTCATCGCATTAGATTTGGAGTTTGACTTACCAATGAGAGGAATGGCAACGGACGACGGTGGCATGCTTTCCGCCACCATCAGCAGGAAGACAGTCAATGAGAGCATTATGGTGATCATAAGCGAACATTTCTCGCCGGAGTCCGGCGGCAGGTAAAATCCCACGGCTGTAATGGCCGTGATCACGACACAAGGCACGAGCAGGTTAAATGTGTAGAACAGAGGCATTCGGCGCATGCGTATGGTGTACGTTAGAGACGGGTAGGGTTCTTTGCAACAGTTGTAGTACTTCACCGTCCTGAAATTTATGATGCGTTGCAGTAAATAAAACATGGGCGGGGTGGCGGGAGGGGCTATAGCCCCACTTTTTCAGTGCTACGCCGCACGTGGTCTATAGGCTGTGCATCACAGGGGGGGTGAGGGGACTTTAGCTCCCCACTCCTTTCAGTGCTGCGCCGCCCATGTAAAACCTAAATACTCCATATATTTCGATGTGTGTTGAAAAGTGCGTTACTGTTTGGACAATTTGAGGTACAACAAATGTAAGAAGCTACACGAAATGATGTGTGACTGACAGAATTTTTTGTTTTCAAAACGTGTCTGAAAATTTCCTAAAATTTCCGAGAGGTTCATGGTACAGATTCATATAACCTGTAGTGCAAAGATCCACCGCATTTCATTGGCAAAGTCTCGCACCCATTGATTTGAGCGGGTTATCTGTGTCAAAAGATTTTTCGCCAGAATACGTAGTTGAGGTGTAAGTTGAGAGAAAACTAGATACCTCAAAACACCCAAGGGCCTTTCATAAGTTTCATTTTTACTGAACTCTTGTGGTGGCGAGCGTCTATGCGTGCGGTACTTTTTCGAAAATACTGGTTGTGACTCTTTTAGTGACTTTTGTATTTGAGTCACCTCTTTTGGTCACATGTTATCGTACGAAACGGGCGTAGCCAGTTGGATGCATCGTTATCATCTTAAGCTTCCTATGTCCTGTATTTCTTATGAAACTTTCAGTCGTGTACAACGTTATCAAAGACCGTCTTTACGAAAACTGCAATGCCAGCATGGCTGGAAACCCATGTTATTGACAGTGCTGTAGTGGCAAAATAAGAGGTAAGTAGGCGCCCAAAGCCCACCGTATTACCTTGAGCTCTGAACGTAACTTACGGAGCGTAGGCGCTACGTACAAATGCCAAAAGGGTGGTTGGCTGCGCCTACGTGCGCCTACGCCCCACTACTGCACTGGTTATTGAATAAATATTACTGCGGTAATTTTTAGAAAAAAGTCTCACCTGGTAACGGGCATGCTTTCAACCTCCCACTCTCCGTTGCTGTTGAATTCAGCTAGGTCGCCGTCTTCCCGTTCATTCCATAGATCCAAGTCGTATCCGTGAAATGTCCAAGACGCTAGGGTTAAGTTGCACTTTTGTAAATCGTATGGGAATGCTGCCAGCTCGAGCTTACATGAACTCGTAAATAATATCGGAGCTAACCAGGAGGCGTTGCCATCGCTCGTATACTTGACATTATAGAATAAAATGTTTTTCATGCCTTTATCGCCAGCACTGAAAAGGTGATGTGAGACATTTAAATGGTTTAGTAGTGGTAGAGAGATAATTTCCGCCGGGAATGTGTCATTTTCTCGTACAGATTAGTCAATGACTCATATTTCAAATTGCAAAAGATAAAACAAGTATGAAACACTGTTTTAAATGTTACAGAATATCATGTTTACAATCGATTTTGTAATTTTATAAGATCTTACCTCTTCTCATTCGATGTTATGTAGTCACACGCGCTCGAGAACCAGTTTTATAAAGTATATAAACACTATACGTGCATAATATCAAAACTTTTAATTTGTTAATGCAGTTGTGAACAGGCCTTCCAACATGAAAACTAACTTTTGATTTAAACCATATGCCGTTACCAAATTGGTAACCACGCGATTGCGTCTTAGTCTAATTGGAGAACATTTCAGAGCTTCCAAACAATTGGCAAGCAATGTATTATTGATTTGAGACCAAGTTCCACACGGAATCGCTATGTCACGGCTGTTTATTTTATGAGCCGAGGTATCGGAAAACTAGGTCATAAGTTGGTCGCATAGAGATCGGTAGATAAGTGTATCCATTTGTCGCTTTGTTTTTCTTTCTTATAATAAAGATAATGGCAAGTATTTATCGGTAACGGCTGATGTGCGCCCAAGGTACTGTATCCAGGCGCCCTGCATTGTTATATCCATCAAAGATGCAACAAAGAAAAACAACGGTAGCCTCCTATAGGTCATAACCATGCGACGCGCTTATGCCCATCGCATGGATCTCGCAAGCTGAGCAATACCTTGCGACCTCCATACGACGTCATTTGGCATGGGAGTTTCAACGCACTGTCAGGTCCTTGCAAACTCTGAAGTCACATCTCATAAGGGTAAGGAACAAGCTGGTACCAATTTTATAGCGGTGAACAGGCTAGGGCCACTGCGCCAATTTTATATGTAAAGCTCACTAAAAACAAATTTCGGGTTCAATAACAGCTTTAAGATAAAAATTGTTGATCAGATAATAAGCAATAAAAAGAAAATCAGTCCAAAACATAGCAGTCTTCAGATGGCAAAACTCACACCAGGTGGAGCAATTTTCATACTTACTCGTTGTACAGTGTTATGTCCGGGATCCAGACATTTTGTGTCTTCAACCGGATGCTGGTGATGTTTCCGTAGTCCTTGGGTTCCCACACCAAGTGGTCATCGACCCAGTACTGAAGGGAAATCGGCAAAATGAAGCATAAGAACCCTACATAAGACATGTCAACAAGTAGAATACTCAAAAGCCAAAAAATCGATTCATCAACTTCAGGACTGTTTTAATCAGGTTTTATTGTAATATCGGACACAACTCTCTGAATCCCACAGTAGACCCCCCATTGATGTGTCGCCGCGGAGGTAACTAAGGACATTGTCATCTGCCGTCAACCGCTTGAGTTTGGCATAGGGGTTTTCTTAGTTTAAAAATGAGCACCGTGAAATTAAAAATGCAAAATAACGGCCGCACGGGCCAAAGGTTCACTAAAAGTCGTGTTTACGCAGCGTTATATATTATTTAGAAAATGAACTTTTATCATAAACTTCAATCGAGTGATGAATTATTAAAAACTATTTAACCTAATTTCAAGAGGTCAGTAATGGGTGTTTAAAAGCCTATTATTTCCATTTGTAGAATTCAGCTACTACGTCTATAAGCATTACGTACACGCCAATAGCTTAAACAAACAACTATCAAGGATGTGGAATCGGAAATTAGAAAAGTTCACTTTGACATTGATAATAAAAACAACACAACATTCAAGACAATTTGCGACCTTTCACAATTGGAGATTTGATTAATTGTCCGCATACATTGTTTAGGCAAATTAACTCGTGTTTACTTTATCTAACCGTATATCTAAAAACGAATGCGCGTACCGTGATTTTTGTCATAGCCAACCCCTACGGCGTACATGTACTTTGGGCATGTTCTGGTACGCAAAAAAGTTAACCCAGGCGAAGTTTTGGAAACGAGGGTCCTATAAATAAATAATGTCTCACAAAAACGTGATTTGTGCTTGATTCATACTTTGGTGTAATTATATTCCTAAAAACGACATGACCACCAAAAATGGGAACCTTATTTACTGAACTGATAATGACCTGTGAACGTAAATAAGTACTTGTTTTTGATACCCTACAAAGAACTATAGCTGTGGCTCTAAACCTAAGTCTATGGGTTCATATTCCGAAACTTTTTCAATTATAGTCACGTAGGCGTACTTTGGGGAGCTACTTAGTGGAAAATTGCTTGAGGAGACTATCAAGACAACAACAAAACCAACCAATAGCAGAATAAAGGCTTAAAACCTAACCTCAACGGAATTTTGTTATTTTAGGTTTATTGGGTTAACTGGGTAGTTATGGCAAAGCCCTAGCAAAAAAAGAAAACGCGAGTTTAATCACGCTAATGTAGGCCCGTCAAATTATAGATGAAGCTGCCTTTGCGTGCCATATTGCGTAACCGCGAGATCTCAGCACAAAGAACTAAAGGCCGATAACAGTTGTATGAATAGGGGTTTGAATAGAACACTATTGCGTGCGGGTATATTAGCAGCTGTTTGAATTAAAAGGTGATTCTCGCGGTGACGTAGACAAAAGCAAACTAATATGCCTAACTCGTTGTTATACTTGACAATTTATGGAACTAGAGGGCTCATACTCTAGGAACCAACTTTACATGTGTTACCGTTCAAGATAGGCTTTAAGTAAGCCATCACATAACAAGGTTTAAGACAACCTGGTAAAAAAGCTGTTTTCATTATCGAAGTGTCAACTATCCATTCATCAACCTTAATTGCTTTCGAAAGGTACTTGTAGTGGTCGTCAATGAGTGAGTACTCTTGAGCAAGAAAGCAAACTCTAATCACATGCAGCTCTACCATCGTACGAATGAGATGGCGTTTGCTACCTTTAGTTTTTACAGTACACATTTCATTCAATGAGCTTGAACTTAAAACCAGTATACACGGTAAATTAGTTTACATTGTACAAGTGCATCAACCGACTACAAATGATCGATGGCGTTTGATCAATTTATACATGGAACACCATTAACCAGTTAATCAGTTTGTGTTGTGAAGTTTCAGGAAAAAACTCTGAGGGGTACGTCATCGAAAACCCAATCTTAGTGCTGGCTACACAGATTCCGCGCCTCAATATCACAAAACATGTAACAAACGTAGAGAACCACAGAGCTGCAGAGCGCTGCCACTAGGATCTTTCGGTGGGTGGGTTAAGCGATAATCTCCGGGCGGAAGTGGAGAAGAGAAAAACGTCACTCGAAACCTTATTCATATTGAACATGTACTCCAGTGGATACATATCGGTTGAGCTAAAATTTTTTAAGTTTTGTAACTGTAATAATATCAGGTAAATAAAAGTGAAATATCATTCTCGCCTTATTTATACAGCATGTAGACTGAATTTATTGACTACGCGATAGTGTTGCCTGCTGGCAACTTGCATGCGTGTTCTTTCGAACTCGTATTTTTGTCAACCCTCCAGAGAACAACTATACAGCAGGTCAGATATAGACCGGAAAAACACTCTATAAATGTTCATTATAACACTACTGTATTTAGTACAGGCAGTTTTCCTAACTATCACTATCACTGCCCTTCTTTCCTCACTGAACAAATTCAAAAATGATATAAAACCTATGGACTTCCGTGTACTGAAAGAACGAATGTGATAAAACCATTATCGTGCACATTACTACATTACATTTGCCGTTTCGCCTTATCAAAATGATTTTCCTCCCCAAACTTCATGCTCAAAGTAAGAAGTATTTTTCTACGACCAACGTATCGTGGTTTCTATTAATCGGGGTCCAGAGTCTCGGAATTAACTTGATAATTTCTGTTCTACTGTACTACGAACTGAATAAATAATGTCTATCATTGTCTGCTCAATTGTAAAATGATTTACGCAGGTGATTGTCTTATCATGACCCGCTATAAGTTCGAATATGAATTCAAAATTTTGAGATTTCACTACAAATCTCTAGTTTGAACTCGAGTTTTTAGCTCGAATATAGTCACCATCCAGTACGAGCTTAGATACTCATATGCCTAAACTGAAGTATACTGGAGACCAGAATAAAATATACTAATCTTAAGTTAGTATCACAGTAGAACGAAAAATACTAAAAATAATTCGAGTTCTATTTTGAGTCCGGAGATTAGACCCGGTAACTTGTTTGATGTTTTGCCTTAAGAGTTTTTGCTTAAAAGCGAACATCCAACTGACAAATTCATTACGTAGAGTTGCAACAGCTACATCTAAATATGCTCTTTCTGCTTTGTTTTAGTTAACAGCTTCAAAAAACGGATTTTAACGCAAGTAAGTTCAGTCGAAACTTCAACCAAGTAATGCTCAAAACAAGTCCGTAATACACGAGTCAGCTGTCACTCACTGCGGCGGCCATTGTAGGTGGTGGTGCACCACCAAAACGTAAATTAAACTAAACTGTTCATATTCATTTCAGTTAAATTAGAGCATGTTTGGAATTGTGTTGAATAAGCAATATCTCGGGCTAAAGGATCGACTGAACTAACTTGCGTCAAAAATGGTTTTATAAAGTTTTAACTAAAATGAAGCAGATACAATGAGCTAAACCTGTGTTCGTGGTATCGTTTACATGTACATCGCATTCGGTTCTCGTTATTCTGTAACATAACGTGTGCGAAATCTCTCTAACGTCTGATTAGCTATGCAATCCTCTACTGCAAGACAAGACACTTGTTAACTTTGCTGTAAAGTTTACTGTTTTCAACTTGACAATAGGACTTTCCGTAGTGACAAAAGCCGGAAACGTATTCACGAGCATGGCTTTTATTAGGTTGACTTTTATTTTAACGGCTGTAACGGGCAAGGTAAAAGTCGGTTGACTTTCAGACTTTGCATGCACCCCGTCGAGCGTTAGCTCTACTTGCTCATAATACGTTTCCGACTACTAGGCCATGACGAGCAGAACTACCCGAGCTGTGTGGAATTACGAGGCTTACTGTGAAATTAACAGACAGCGGTTCCTAGCTGTATTTTGACGTCAGTCTTCATACAACTAGCTGGCATGTTACTTTTTGTAGCTTTGTTCTAATCCCACGATAGGCCATTCTTCTTTCGTTTCCTACATGTGCACGAAGATCATTTTAGTATATAACACCCACGGGCACAGGGAATATGGGTGTTGTTCTGTAGTTGCGAGAAGGTCGCGAAAACGTAACATCGCGCTTCGGAGATATCGCTATGCACTGCAAGCGGAACACGTGACCATACTTGCTACACTCGCGAGCTTCTAGCGTCTACGGAATGCAACCCCGGCACTGTACTTACCATTCGTAGCCAAACCATGGAAACCAGAATTTGGTATTTTTGATCCTGAAATAAGTTGTATAAATGACACTTAAACTGATAGTGGCGTGCGTTTAAGCATATCACCGACGTGATCTGTTGGAAATACAAACTAATTTAATTTAATGCGTGTGTTGAGACATATATTGATAAATTGTCGCTCTCGACATATATTCAGTTGCCGCCCCTCTCCCCATGAAAGCGACAAGTGCCGAAAGTGACATTATATATGCCGTGAACGCTGACATATATTGTGCCTTGTGGACAATATGCTACAGTATGTCACAACAACGTGTCATGCAGAAATGCGTTACCATTTGACATTTTAAAACATTTTGCCGCTCACCTCCGACATCGAACACTAACCCTCTTACATGATTAGATGGTGTAAAATGTATTTAAACTAGCTCACCATATTAACAATTTGGTTGAGAGCCACGTCCAAAGACACCCGAAGAGCGTGCGATGCGTTCATCACAGGTCGAACATTTGGGTTATACTTTTCCATCAACTTAGAAACTAGTCTGTTTTCGTCGTCGGATGCCGCGAGTCCTGACAAAGTTAGTAAAGTTTTCATTACTGACAAAGGCATAACATGGTGGTGTTGATCAGTTTCAATATTTGTATAACACAGGGTCAAATCGTGCTAAAACTTTTCCGAAAATAGAAACCCTGTAGAATTTGAATGTTCACTTTTTACTAATCTGCTGTAAAAAGTCACGTGACCATGACTTTTTTGTAAAGTAGCAAATAAGGAAAGGTAGATTAATAGAAAAACAACGGTACCAGTAGCATGCTCACATGTCGTTTGATGCTAATGTTAAATATGGAATCTCAAAAACGCTGTTACAGTTTTCAAAAATATCGAACGTTTCATGCAACTGTAGAGTTGATTCATGAAAAGTCCTATTTTGGTGTCCTTCAAGCAGAAGAAATGAGACACTTGAAATCGAAAACGAAATGATATTCAAGAAAACCATAACCATAACATTATGAAATAAGCTACATGTATCAATGTACCTTTAAGTTTACTAAAAGCGTAGTCACGTGACTCGGTTAATGGGATATTGGTGAGAAGTCCAAACATCAATCTGTCTTTCTATTTGTAGAAAATACATACAAAAAAGTACCGAGAGTGGCGTGCATGAAGTAATATCCCACGAGACACAATTCCGCGTATCGATCGAGACCGAAGGTCGAGGTCGAGGCGCGGAATAATGTCGAGTGGAATATTACTTCATCTACGCTAATCGAGGTACGTTTAGTATTTATCCCATGCACTTCAAATTCCTAAGTTTCTTTCATTTTTTTCGGCAGATTTTGTAAATACTTCACTCAGACTGCTCACGTGGCGGATCACATCCTATATGCAAGTACTTGCGCGTTAAGTTGCAAGTTTTCTTTAGTAAAAGAAAGAGTTTTAAATGTAACGATTTAATACTTGAAAAAAGATAACAAAGATGAAAACATGGGTAACTGTGCATTGGACATGTAACATCTGAAAATAGTTAAATAACACCAATATTTGATATTATAGTTATCAAGGAGTCGGCGCCTGAGTTGCAGACGATGTACTATTTAGCAATTGAAAACTGAGACAGAACTGTCATATAATTAACAGCCTGTTCCAGATGTTACGACTGGGACCCGATTGCACGTTGAGTGTTATTTACACTGCTGCAAGTGTATTACACTAAACTATTTTCGGAATGTTTGATGGTCGAATCGGCTAAAGACGTCGAGTCGACATTGACCTACCTTTTGAACTTTCCATGTCAGAGGTCACTATTGAAGTAGTGCGGGAGGTGAGTACGGAAAACATTATTACATGTCCGTGTTGCACTCGGTCGACTGATTCAACGCGTATGGGATAAATTGTATTTCTATACTCTATAGTTTTTAGACATTTAGCTAAAAGCACAAACTTGTCAATAAGGTCCTACATAGCCTCAACAACTTTTATAGATCACCACTAGAGGGTGCAAGAAGTACCAAGTACGTCATCAGTAGTATAGGCCTTGCGACGCGCCATTCAAAGGAGGCTGCTATTCTTCAGCTGCATCATCCGAGGGACTCATGAACATAACCATGACTGCTTGACTTTACTCTTCGTTGTTTTTACTGTATTCTCAACACTTTGCTTTAATTTTTCAAGCCATGATCTTGTGTTCTCACTACGACATGTTTATATCATTTTGCCGAGAGAAGACCATACAGTAAGCAGAACTTTTGCGAGATAATATGAAGGGTGTATTTTTGTCCCATGTCATAATGGTGCTAAATTGTAACTGAACAGTGGGGACTTATCTGTGCTTTTTATGACCTCATGATGGTTGCCCACACGCAGGGCAAAAGAATTTATATAACAAGGAATTCCGAATCCCAATCTATTTTCGGTAAGGTTGTTAAAACGATGGTAAGGAGTGCTTTAACCAGAAAAAAACATTTACTAAAGCTTAAGCCCTTAAATCTTTAAAACAAAATAATGCGAAACCTGCCCAAGATCGCCAAGCACGTCTAACGCTTTAGGCGAAATACGCGACGGGCGTCGGAAAACATCTTCCACATTGTCATTCTGGTGGATCGACTTCGTTACACTTTGAGGAGAAGTGGTAGCTGAATTTTTCTCTTTTGTCTCAAGGAAGGCACTAAACTTGCTGCTATACGTGATAGAACAAGCTCTGCGTAAAGTCACCAAACCTCAATCCTCTGCGCGGTGGTAAGATATTTTATTTATTCCACTCTTCTAGGTGTTTTTGTAACACTACGTTTTTATTAACGACGAAAAACAATTCTTTAAAATAGTTTGAGTTACGTGCATATTCCAACAGTCGACCTCACAAAAGTCAAAACGAGACATAGAAGTGTTGAATTATTTATGGGAAATTGTTCGTAAAGTGAGATTGTAGCTATGTACTTATGTAGGCCACCTAACGATTAAATTGATTTCGGGTTATACTACTCGTCCTCCAGACGTAGGCTAACATCTGACAAGTGGACACGTAATTTGCCTAGCCCATGAGCCAACAAACAAAAGCATACATCGCGTCACCAATGTCATCGCAGCTAAACGTCGTGGCGCCCCCTCCGATGTACTACCTGCAGCCATAGTAGGCGTTTATCTAACGTAAACGACATAGGTCAGGTATTTCGATACATGTGCTACTTAATTTGCATCCATTTATGGTTGTGTAACGAGCCCACATGCGAAACACTTCGTGGAATTGTGACTGGGATGTCCTCGACATGTTTTGTTAGACTCCGTTAATGAGCAATATCTAAGAACCGTGTTAACACAATACTAGTTTCTTTTAGAGGGAAATTTGTCGGTATTCTTCAAGCTCGTTCAAGTCATGTTTAAGTGCACGCACAGACTTTTCATACTGATTCATTTAAACACAAGGTACTTCACACAACAGTGTATAATATGTATTGTTTCTTCTAAACCGATAGTTGATTCACGTCTTGCGACCTCGTTTCGCTGTGTTGAATTCTGGCAGTATCTTTCGAACCGTTATAATTCTTCTGCTAGTGTCATTCTGATACACATTGGTCAACTGCAAACCAGTGCATTGTTTTATGTTACCACAAATAAATGTTAAAGACACTGAACTGGATGGACATAGCTTACAGGCATTTTCTGAAATGCCGAGAAAGCTTTCATTCTAAGTTATTTACCCACAATGCAACATAGGTATCAAGCACTTGTCCTACTTTCTTATTTGCTACTCCTATCTCATTTCTTAATTGTTATATAATTCATTACTGCAATGCATGCAAATGTGTATCAGTGCGTTTCGTCTTGCAAAGAAATTGACAAAGAAGACAAATATAGGTGCTGGATGAGCAATGCATTTTTCTTCCCTTGTTTCATCTGAGGAATGCCCGACATTTTGAAACATAGTATTAACGGGATGCAGTTATCGACATCCATGGCACTGGAGAGTTCGACTGAGGACGTGCCTGTTACATGATTTACATTTTTACGTGGTGTTTTTCTTGTTTTACTAGTCATAATGATGTGCAACGTTCTAATACTGAGCTTCGTGCTGCTGCAAGCCAGGGCGCAGTGTTCTCATCTGAGTACGTGCCAAAAGGTTATTCGGAACGTGCATTTCATTTCCTGAACACACTATCATTAATTGAAAATTTCAAAACAACAGCTAATACAGTAAATCAAACTGTTTTGTCGACAATTTGAAGATTGTTTTCAAGCATTTCTATTATTTTTATTGCTATTCCAACGATCTTTACGACGCACACAGATGATCATTTTATATTTTAGGCCAAACTTAGAATGCTAACAAAAAACAAAAAGCGCCTGTCATCTTAATTTCAGCCAATTTATTGCCACGTTGTTTCTTTGTTGTTTTTTAAACTGCATAAAAGCTCGTACGCAATGGCAAGCAAGGTTTAAAACGCCATGATTTGCCAAGCGCCGTTCGGTATAGCTACCTGTAAAGGGTGAATCAAATCAAAGATTTAATAGCGGACTTTGTTCTCCAGCAATACAAGTAGGGATAAAATAGTTTAAATTTCTAAATCTCTGACCTCCGAAAGTGCGCTCATGAATCATAATCATGTATGGCAAAGTACAAGAACTGATTATGAAATGCTTGGCAAACTTTAATCTATTCTCAACGAATATATACAAACGTTTCAAAAGCATAGTACCGCAATGTTATTCAAAACTGACTGCGTGTTCCACAAATTCCGTTTCTCAACACTACGCTCATTACTTCAGTTGCATTATATGCGTATACCTATTCATTTTTTAAAATGTACAAACTTATTCAGTTTGAAACGGAAAACACGTGATACTGTTCATTTGGCGCACGGATGTATATCCCAACGTATTTTCTCAACCCACTTTAAACGCGTACATTTTTGGTTCAAGTATATGTTCCAGTACTGTCTACATACATGCAGGCATGGTGATTTCAGAATGTCTAGTAACCTAGTTCTCTCAAACATTTTGTTCATACTTTCCACTTGAGTTGTTTGATGAAAAGTGCCGTTGTCCAGTACATCAGTGTATCGACTCGCTAAACTATCAAAACGAAAACAATTTGTCTGCATGCGTCTACAACTCACTGCACCACCGTGAAGATACGTGAAAAGTTCGGACGCAAAGGCAAGCGTCACTTAAAATTAATTTATGTTCGTTTCCACATTTGCCTTTGCCGTTTTTAAAATAATTTGCGAATTGCCAAATCAGGCCAGGTAGAAGCAGTAGCATAGCATGGGGGAGGGGTCCGTCCTCGGGGCGGTACAGTGACAGTGGGGTCTCAACATTGAGGGGGAGGGGCGGCAAAAACGACCAGCGGGAAGCACAAAGAAAGACGAGAATCGGAACAAAGCGGGAAAAATAGCCAGTTATACATGTATGCAACAGACAGAAGCACAAAAACAACCTGCAAGTCGTAAAAGTAGCAGCGAATATTGCAGTCACTTTTAAATAGTCCATCGGCATTTGACTGGACACACCAAGCTCTGAGGACTCTTTCAATACAGCACAGTGCATAGCTTACACGGAAAATTGCAAATCACGGCGTTTCAAGAAACGTGGCTTGCCCTTGCTTACGTGCCTTTGGACAGGTTTTCAAAAAACACATGAGACTTTAATTGTAATTAATGCGAGCTTTTTATTATTTTTATTTTAGTCAGTGAACGCACGTCTCAGTGACTTGGGGCACTTATCAGAACCAGCTAATCTTGTTGTGCCCTTACCGGTGTATTTAAATCAGCTAATCAACAAAGCATGCTTTTACAACTTCTACTGGCGCAAATTGATTTATAATCCACCTGTCACTCGAGCAATGCTACGTTCCGCAGTACCAAAACACTCTAGTGCGATCACGTGCTTTGCGTGTGACGCATGGGTAGTATATCTCGAAAACTTGCGTGGACGTGCGTTTTTGTAAGGTTTCTTTCGTCTATGGAACGCATCCCAAAACACTGCTTTGATCGCACTACAACAGTGCTGTATTTTCGCATCTCATAAAGGTTATCCAAAAGGGAACAGTACGCTATTAAAATCCTGGAACAGCTACTGAATAAACGTTTGTAACAGAACAAATACAGAAAATGCGAGAAATAAGTGACAGTTTGAAATACGAATACTCCTTATTTGGTACGATAAAAATTTGGCCAAGTGGCCTTGTTTAAAGATCTACACCAGACTATAGCTCAATCAGCCACAATTTCCCGCCGGAGGTGTCTCGTGAGTGGATATGAACAATGCGGAACAGTATGTTTAATTCCATGTGATCGTAGGTCATTGAAATATGGGTTTGCTGGAAAATGTAAGGTCTAAGACCAGAGTTTGGTTCTTTGGAGCTCCCCCAAAAAACACGGTTCAGACCTTTGTAACTCCCCCAAATATCAAGAAAATGGCGTTCGTCAGTTAGTGATGGCAATTTCGTGGAGTAAGTGGTAAGTTCGTGCCACAAACGGTATTCAGTAGTTTTTTGAAGTTGTTTTGAGTAAATGGAATCCAGAAATTTGGACACTACTCTCGTCTACCCGGATACAGATGCCCCGCCATTTTCAGAGCACATCCCAGTTCAGTGTTGAATTTTTAACGCGAATCCAGGTACATGTACCCTTTTGCTTAGTGGAAATTGCCAAACATTTTATTCGTAATGACAAAATTTAATTTAGTTGGGATTTGGAGTGTGAGAACATTCGGACTCTTGTCTCCTCTCTTGTATTGGTCCGGTGCTCAAATTTCTTCAGCTTTGCGAAACTCCATCGAGTGTGCTTTCTGTCAGTTATGTCTTTTTCAGGTGTCTTGAGACAGGGTGTAAACAAGAACTTTCATTTATCTAGACCATTGATGACATCAAGATCAGCCACTCGAACTGTGGTTTGAGCCCTAACCTTACCAGAGATTTCTGACTACGATCAGATATTTCCGTTCAAAGGCAATCCATCATAACGACGACTATTTATCTTCACCCAAGAACACGCCATCCGTTTACCTGATTAATGTAAGCGCGTCGGGGACGTTATATTTACTAAACACTTCGGAAATCATTTTATATTAGTTTTTTTTTATTAATACATAAATTGTCAAAACACCTTACTGCAGGTCAAATGAGGTAGCATGAATAGCATTTAACTACATAGGGGCAAACAATAACTACGGACATTGAAATATTTCAAGATGAGGGTAGGCCGCGAATGTAATTTATAACGGTGGTAACTTAGATGGCAGGACCACACGACTGTCATGTGTGACATTAATGTTAGACTTATCAGTAGGTATAACTCCTGATCAATTCTACGTCTATGCCATGCCGAAGTTTGGGGTTTCAAAGAATATGAAAGTTTAGAAATTCTATAAATTGACTGTAGGCAAGTAGGCCTAGTGCTTGTTCTAACCCTGCCCCTGTGTGCCATGTATCCTCTGTGCACGATATATTTTGTTGCCTTATTTGCATCAAATAACCTACTTGTTTAACTTGGGATTCGAAACGCACCACGTGAGTGTTGTCTAGGGCCACGTACGACACGTACAAGTGGGGTGAAAATGGGAGATAAATTTATAACAGGGAATTCCAGAAATAGAGCAGCACTACACTCATTCTATGGTATTTACCCGCATTGCATTTTAAGTGTTAAGCACCTGTCCTTTTTTCATATGCCACACTGATATACAGATCATTCACTGTTTCATATATCTTATGTACAATTTATCATTGTAATTCAGGCAACCTTGTATTATTGAATTTTGAATTGCGATGCTGACCCCAAGAAATTAATGCTTGATGACCTTTGCGTTGTTCTTTCCTTCTTAACTCAGCAAGAGTGTCTGACATTTTCAAAAGTAGGTCGGGCATGCAAGACAATTTTATACCTCCGCGACACACGAGAGTTCGATCAAGGCGGGCCTATTGGGAACGCTCTCTCCCCAACTTATATTCAATATATGGTATCTTTTTGACATTTGGCTAAACCAAAGAGTCGTGTGCCACGAGTAATTTGTAAATATTTTATCACCATTGTTAAAAACCGCTGTCTCCAAAGGTGACAGTACGGTGGATGTACATTCTAAGTTAAACCAAAAATTTAGGCTGTATTTGAACTTGGCAACCATTGAGAAATTGATAATCTCCCACGATTGTGTGTGTCACGTTTAACACGTCTTCGCTGTGCAACCACAGGCCAGCAATAGAAACTGGCAGACATTTAAATATCGAATATAAAAACTGTGTGTATGCTTCCCGAATTGTGTCAAAGATGACTATCACTTTTTGTCAATTTGGTGCGCTTTCTCTAAGTAAAATCAGAGCTAAGCATTTAAAGTGAAAACTTGTGGAAAAGTCCTCTGTATCAATTATAAGCTGTTGAGTAAACCTGATACCTCAGTTTTAAAATCTTTGCATGTACACTATGCCGCCACCAAAAGAAACAATTTGTGTGTTGTTGACTAGTTTGCCTTAGCGCACTAATATGCTGGCCATGTGTACCGGGAATTATCGAAAATATGTCCATGAGCGCCTATTAGGAATATGACCTTTCAAAAATATCATCTGAAACCGAATATACCCCGGACGTGTGTGTTTTCGGAAAAAGGAGGGGGGAGCGTATTTTCTGAAACTGTGTCATTAAAACTGTTCTTCATACTGTGTCAGTACGATTAGTAACGGCAGCAAAACCGTCCAATATTTCGCTAAATTGTAGCGTTCCCAAAGTATAAAGTCTTCTCTAAGAAAACAAACTTTACCTCAAGAAATATGACCTACGTATTTCAGAACAATTCGTCAGATTTTCAAAACCTGCAAACGGTATCCAAAAATACGCCCATGGTCCTATTTTTGAAAATTTATAGTACAATGTACAAAGAAGAATACGGTATTACTTAAAAAAACATAACTGATTCTGGTCCGTTTTATTTTGAAAATCGAGTCGATGGGGTGTGATATTTTTATTCAGTTGCCAGCTTTTTCAAATACAAAAAGAAAATCCACTTGAGAGAAGTAAAAATGATGCAGGATTTCTCTTTTTAGTCAGCTCCAACTATGCAGTTTCGGGTGAGAGAAGGCTGGTGGCGGTAGCGTTGGGGCTTAAATTTTTTTTTATCCCCAGCTAACATGGAAATGGCGTCACCTTCCAGCATGTTGACAAACGGCGATTAAAGATTGTTTTTGAGCATTGCAGATTTAGACAACGAAAAGACCCTGTTATCTTAAAAATATTTGTTTTGTGAATTCAATTTCGGGGTCCGTCAACAGCTCCTCGTCCAGCGAGAGTACAGTGGGCTTGACTGTTACACAAACGATCCTTGACCATGCAATAATCCACGTAAATGATAGCTCAACCACTTACATGTAGCTGTCACAGAGTGCCTTGCAAGCTACCAGGGTACCCCTGTACCCAATCGTACTGAATGTTCATACTGCTATTTTCAATGATTTGCGTTTATGCTGCTGACTGAGATACATGCCTGCAAGTACGATGAATATACCGTTTCCCCGTCATGGCGGCTAATTTTCTGACTGTAAAGTGACTGGTAACCATTACTAACTTTCCTGTTCATTCTTCTTCATTCTCGGTCACGTGACGGAAGACTACTCTGGCGGTGAATTCCGCTTCCGTTCAGCCGTCACGATAGGGAATTCCTTCATTTTGACTGAATATTTTAGGTTTGTACTGAGCAAATTGTCCATCTTTGTACTTGTTACAGATTGCCATACGGAAAGTGGCGAATTTAGTGTGGAAAATTCAAATTATTTACCCTTGAATTTAAATTGTTCAGTTGCCAAGATTCTCTTTCGAATTGTTTTTGTGCCCCGACGTCGTAAACTGACGCATGACGACCTGCCAAAGTTTCTGTTAACATTCATATCATTGTTAGCCAATCATAACTTTGGCTTTGCTCTCTGACGCATAAAGCCAATTTTCATATGTAAAAAACAGCCCATTCTTCCACGTTTGCGAGAACCCACAATACCTGTCGGCAACAGGTTTAACAAGGCCGGGCACTGATTGTCAAAACTACGACAGAAGACGGATCAACTGGACGCTTCTTATCAATCTGTTATAGCAAAGAATGAAAGCCTGTGACAGAACAAGGTATTGGTACGCCTCGTTTCCAGAAAATGGTGGCAGAACATGCTACAAGTTCGGGCACATCGGCAAGCTCGGTTTAAAATAAATTAAGGTTTGAACACACGTCTTTCACTGTTTTAAAATAAACTGAGAACCAAAAACATGCCGGGTGGACGCAGTGGCTAAGCTTGAAAAATCCTTTCCAGTTGGCACCCCAGTGGGGTTCCTGTTGGCACCCCAATAGGGTTCCTGCAGTGACGGGAGGAGAGCAGTAAAAACGACCTACGGGAGGCACATATCGAGGAGAATCGGAGCTAAGCGGGGTAATGTAATTTTTTATGCACAAAAAAACACAAGAACAAATATCATCCTCAAGTCTTAAACGTCGCTGCAAGTCAATTGCGGTATTTTGAGCAGCCATATTGGCGATTACAAATTATTTTATTTTTCATTTCTTAAGTCCATGCTGCACACATAAATACACAAAGCGTACCGACATTATTTCGCATATCGCGGAATAATGTCTCGTGGGATATTACGTCATGTACGCCAATCGAGGTACGTTTTGTATTTATCCCATAGTCCTCGAATTCCTAAGTTTCTTTCATTTTTTTCCGCAGATTTTTCAAATACTTCATTCAGACTGTTCACGTGGCGGATCACATTCTATATGCATGTACTTGCGCGTTAGGTTGCAAGTTTTCGCTAGTAAAAGAAACAGTTTTAAATGTAACGATTTATTACTTGAAAAGAGATAAAGAAGATGAAAACAAAGGTTAATTTGCACTGAACTTGTTACATCTCCTGAAAATATTTTAATAGCAACAATATTTTATATTGTAGTTACCGAGGAATCTGCGGCTGAGTTGTACACGATAAAATATTTAGCAAATGAAAGCTGAGACAGAACTGTCATATATTTAACAGTCCTGTTCCAGATGTTACGATTGAGTGTTATTTTCACTACCACAATTGTATTACTTTAAACTATTTTCCGAAAGTTTGGTGATCTTCCGGCTAACGACGTTGAGTCGACATTGTCCTACCTTTTGAACTTTCCATGTCAGAGGTCACTGTTGAAGTAGTGCGGGAGGTGAATACGGAAAACAATATTACATGACCGTACTTCCCTCGACAGATTCAACCCGTATGGGATAACAAACCAGCCGGATAAGCCATATTGTTGTATCTGGTCTCAACCGGTAATAGACCCATGATTCATCACATTTTTATAAATCAATTCTAAACTGGCTAAAAACATATCGAGACCCGTTTTTAACGTCACATCTCATAAATCAAAAGTTGATATTTTACCAGAAGCCAGGTTTGTAACGCCTTAAAGGAATGTCCTAGGTCGATTTTACTGGTAACTGTCTTGCTTACACTGACGGAAATTCCCGCTGCTGGCTGTTGGTCTGCCCAGGGGGAGTTGGGGGGAGGGGGCAGGGCATAGTATTAGCCAGGATTTTGCCCGTCAGACATTTGCATCCCCGAAATGTCAAACGGAATCTAGGAGAATTTTAGGGGGAGGGGCATGGCCTCCTTGGCCCCCTCCCTTACATCTTTCACTGCTGCCTATGGCTACATGTACATGTACTTGCCCTGTGTCTATTTTAGTCCAACGATGATCTGATTCCTGTCTTATCGGAAACTTGGTTTCGTTTACATTTCAGTATTAACCATAGAAAAACGGAAAACTTAGTATAGCTGTAAAACACGTGATACTGACTGTAATATTTAATATGCTGCGATTTTACCCGTACAGCTGACCTGGATGACTTCCTTATTAGTTCTCACGACGATGCTTATTTGTTCATTTGCAATGCTCGTGACCTCGTAGGGTAGTATGAATGAGATACTGTTACAAACGCGGTTGTCCTGAGGACGTTGACTGCAAGCAATATGGTTTGGAATTATTGTTGTTATGCGAATCAGCAGAATTGCGCATTGTAAATGGAAGGTCTGATAGCGATGAGGCTATAGGTCGCAAAATGTGTATGACTAATACCCGGTAGAGTTCAGTAACGCTGGGCCCCTACGCTAGGACCTCGCAAAAAGCAAGACTTCACGAAAGTACGTGAGATATTGTCGTGTATTTTAGATGAGAACACGTGATTTTGGCTAGATTTTCTGTCGCGAGACAGCTACTGAACTCAACCTTGGTCAGAGTGTTGTAAATTACGCCATTGTTTCTGAGCCCTCACTATCGTTGTTTACAATTTTTGTAGCTGGGGAACAAGTAGATTCGAATAATAAACCACATGAGTTCAAGTTAAATATTGCTGTTCTCAAAAGTATTAATCAAGATAGTAATATTATTGTTCCGGCCAGAAATAAAATACAAACGGTGTAAAATGGAAAGTTGCTCTTAAAGTGAAGTATATAGGGGAATTGAGTACTACTGAAAGTGCAATACAGGTTATAAAAAATAACTGCAGGCGATCTGATACACGTTGTACCAGATGTGCGCAGGACTCGCATGTGGGCCCATTGCACTGATCACCTGGAAATATTTTTATGCTTTACTAATATATGGTTAAAATAAAAACGGTGTAAAATGGAAAGATGTTCTTAAAGTGAAGTATATAGGAGGATTAAGTACTACTGAAAGTGCAACACAGCTTGGGTCCATAGAAGATATTCTCAGCAATAATCAAGTGGACGAAGCTTTAAGCCGTTGACATAATCTAATGAAACACAATGCAGCCCAAGCCGGCATGTATATGTATACAACTCTCGGTGCGCCCGAAAAAATCCAGTGAATATCACGGAAATGAACGTTCGGCTCGAAGATATTGAGAGGACACAGGCGCTACCCTTACGTTCACAACTTATCTGTTTACAGAGAACAAAATAAAGTCTACAAAGACAGCATGAAGAGAACAAACAACGGTTTCTGAACGATAAAACCACGTCTTTGGAAAACACGTCAAAAGTAAGAAGATTTAGAAATACTGAAAACCCAGAAAAAAGAGAAAATGTGCAAGTATGCCTAATGCAGAATGATTTGATACATTCAAAGTGTTTGTTTAGATACTGCGGAGTTGAATATCTAGAGAGAAGTTCATCAATTTCATATCCATTCCACGGATCTTTAGTTGTTGTGATTCAAGTAATTCGAATAATTTATTGGAAGATATTGAATATTTACTAGACAAGCATAGTTCTTGGACTGAAGTTATTCACATTATTGGTCATATCATTGGAAAATCAGCTGGATGCGATGGGAAACCATTGGAGGATTTTGAATATTGTACACAGCCTTTTATTCACGTTTTGTCACCGTTGTTTAATTGCATATTAGGTACTGGAATTTATCCGTCTGGATGGAGATTGGGTGTTATAGTATCGTTCTTCAAAGGAGGTGACAAAATGACCTGGGAAACTATAGAGAAATCAACTCTTCTGCATGAAGCGGAGGACTTGAATGGCCAAATACAAATGAAATTGTGAATGAAGCACACGTGGGTATCCGCAAGGATTACTCTGCAATTGACAATATGTTTGTATTGTACACTCTCAGTACTAAGTTCACCTATAGGCACAGAGGTTGATTTACTGTTAAGAGACTCAGTTTAATAAGTAAAAATTGGTTAACTTGAGAATTAAAAAGTTTCCACAAAACAGATACGCTAAAGCATGTTACGCTGTGCAATATGAATTCGCCGAGAATGTTAGAGATAGCTGGGGTTTAAAGGCAAAACACTTGTGGTGCTCGACTGGTTTTGGGATTGTGTGGGTTAAGCAAAAGAGTCGTTGACGAGGAGAATTTTGTAAACGAATTTCAAAATAGAATACCAACATTGGAATGGAAAACTGTTGGAGTAGACCAGTCTCGATGCATACCTTTTGTTTAAAATGGTTTAAAATCGAATATTGTTTATTTCATGTTGAAAACTCTGTTAAGTTATAGAGGTTGGCCAAATTCAGATGTGTTCAATACAATTTAATGTCAGTAGCAGGCAGAACGAATACGATACGTTCATAAAGGGCATGCATTTGTTGTGGCTTAAATGTTGAAAATGAAATTCATTTTATCAGTGTATCCTTTATATAACGATCCCCAAACATACTTACCTACTATTAGAAATATAGTCGACGCTACTTTTGTAAATAAATGAGAGCAAACAGTATAGAATTTTACTTAAATCTGAAGAAAGACGCGAATCAGTGTCAAAATGTATAATGTGTGCAGTGCGCATGTGTACCTAATTGCATATATATGTTATGCAATACATTGGTTTTATTGTACTTGAAGTTAGTTCATTTGTAACATGTAAATAAGGATTTCTTAATTACCTTCACGTTGAGGCAATTTTATTTTATATCGGAGATTTGAAAAATTATCTAATATGATTTTCAATATATCACCGATCTTGCACTTGAACATACTCAAAACGTTCTGTAGGCAGTCAACTATTAACGTCATAATGGAGTCTCGTTGACATCAAATCTATACATTAAAAACAGTTTAATGTCTGGGAGCATATTGACACGGAGGCGTGAATAAGGCAAAACAATGTTAGCAACATCGTTAATTGATGTTCAGCGTTCATTACGTAAATGTCTACTTAGTGTATTTAAAAGGTTATTTGCTTAAAGTGGTCTTTGTTTTCAGATTGCCTGTTGAGGTGGCTCTTTTTAATTTATCAGAAACAAGTGCTTCCTAACACACACGTGAGTGATCATCCCAGACGTTTCACTAGGACAGGAAAAGAATAATATAGTAAATAAATAACGAAGGATAGAATTTTTAAATCGCGAGCAGGCGATGGCCAGCATTTCCCCTTCGACGGGAAAGAAATAAAACACCTCAAATCCAAATAGGGGGGCGTGCAATACCTGGGACCTGTAGTGGAGCGGAGGAGACGGAGTTTGCGCAAACGATGCATTTTATATAATAGATACTTTTTGATAGGTGCACGATCCTGTATGTAATTACTGTTTACCGACCTGGTTTAGTAGCACTGTTTCATTCGTTTTCATAGGCCGTTTTTCACTTAACGAACTTTGGTTAACTATTAATAGTAGTCTCTGTAAGCAAGTAGTTTATTCAGTATCGATTTCCGCTAGGGTTATGACAGATGAAAACAACAAATTCAGCAAATAACATATTCACAAGATATCATAATACTTATATAAACTAACGAATGAACGCATTCCGCTCATCTATGCTTCAATTTGCCATAAATTCGCGGAAGGATCAAATAAGCTGACCTACATAGTGAAACAGTGTACATAACTTATTAGCAACTGAATTATTTGTTATCATTGTTTCAGTAAATGCATAGTTTACATATTTAGCTGCAATTTTGTATTATTTTGGAGAATAACACATATTAACAAAAGAAATCGTTCAATTTACTTGCGTACGTCTACCCTTAGTCCGCCATCATAACTTTAGTAACCAACAGGAGTCCCACTTAAGTTACATGTACATGTAGGCTTCAAAGCTCAATACTTGACCATAGTGGTTGACTTGGTGCATTCACGTGGAACTACGGTGACCATAGTTCGAACTATGGTTCCAGCTAAAAACGGCCATAGCTGCACCGGTAAACCTATCATGCTACAGGCTCGTGCGAAAGTGAACATTCAGTTACTTGAGAGCACAGTCGTACACATCGTCAATAAAGTCATCAGCGGAAAAGCTTAGGCCTACATTTAGGCAACGCACGCATTTTTTTCAAAACTTCCGCTCCCTCGCCTTGTACGGTCTCTAAGTATTGATAAACAGTGAACAATTGAAGTACAATGTATGAACGTCAACTTTGCTGCTTTTCGGCGCTTATGAAAGATATACCCGATTTTCGTTGCCTGCACTTTAAGGCACGCAAATCAGCAAAAGTCATTTACAGAGTGGCCCAATTTTGAACACCAGTTTCATTCCATGCCCATTTTTCAGTTGAGAAGACTGGTTCTCAAGATGTGGGACTTCTGTAAGTCTATTACCAGCCCTAATGTAAAACTGGTTCTCAAGATGTGGGACTTCTGTAAGTCTATTACCAGCCCTAATGTAAAACTGGTTCTCAAATGTGGGACCCCTGTAAGTGACTAAAACACAATGCACTCTGAAATCTCAGTGTTGACGCGTTTTGGTTAATCCTCCATGCCTCTCAAATCCGTCTAAGGTGTAAGCATTTCCTTGCAATCTGCTGAATACGCCCACAGTAAAGACGTTCAAGTACAGGTGGTACTGTTTAAATAGATTACTCAATAGGCCGAAGTATGTTGTTCAGATCATTCACACCTTTTAGTAGAAAACTGACAGCTCATTTCAGTTTCCTTGAGAAGAACTGTGAGGTTTGATTAGCCCTATACATGCACGACTTCTGTTTCCCACTTGCTTCCGAAACTCCTTTTGACCAAAATGCCTCCGAACACATTTCTAATGATCAATTAGATGTTTTCCACATTGCACTATAAAAACAGTGAAATTATTAGAATAAGCAGGAATCATTTCTAGAAGAGGAAATCTGTATTATTTCACTATCACTGTTTACTTGCATCCTGACGTCATTATTAGGAAGCAATCTGAATGAATGCATGAAAAAGTCTTTCGAAATAGAAGTTGACTGGATGGTCATTAGAAAAATGAGAATGCATTTTAAGATACTAGAGCTAGAAAAGCGTACGCGCATTAGCACGGACGGAGGGTACCGGGGATTTCCGAAAGAGCCCTCACCAACATAACGCCCCTTTCAGTGTTTTTTCTTGGAAACAAGGATCGAAAAGTCCTCATTGGGATTCTCTTGGTATCGTTTTGGATTTCTGGTACGGGAAAGGGTGTGGAAAATGTGGCAATCTGTCATTATTTTCCCAAAGGGATCGATGAAATCTCCAAGTTTGTCGATGACGTGTCAACTGACGCGTCGCCAGACAACTCTTACAGTTTCTGTTGCCACACTGTCGATAAAGTGAAAACCGGCTGCCTCGAATTTCAAGTCAACCAACGTTACAATCTTTATAGTGGAATTATTCCCCGCTTGCAATTGCATCATAACACTGAGTTGTAAATTTTCTAATCTCAAATGTACTGTCTTACTCCCTTCCATAGCACTTTTAAGCCGGCTGCTGAATGAGGCCGTAATGCAAATTTCTGAAAGAGCCCATCCACGTTTGTCCGAAAGAGCTCAACCTTGGGGGATTTTTGTGGACGCAAAATCTCTTCGGGAAAATGGACGTTTTCATAATTATATAAATTCGGTTGAGGACAGGTCTGTATTTTGATACACAGCTTGATATACTTCGTACTTTCTATACGCTCTTCTGGCGTGCTAGTGTGAAGCAAAACGACGAGAGACTTACATATAACTGACAAACAGGTTAAAATATTAGCTATATTGCAAAACAACATGCCTCATCTTCGGGCAATAGGTAAAGTGAACGCGATGGAAGCGAAATAAACATTGAAATAAACAGTGAGAGCAAGTAGAAGGCCGTAAAACCAGAGATTGTCAGAAGAAAAATCTGCGCTGAAGGAGCAGATCACACGTGTTTACGCAAGGGTGTTACATTAACACTCTCTGCTTGTACATGTATGCCCTTCTTCCTGCTCTCACACCGGAAGCTCGTATAGAATGTACGAAGTATATCAAGCTGTGTAACAAAATGCAGCTCTGTCTTCAACCAAATTTATATAACTACGAAAACGTTCATTTTTCCCCAAGGTTGAGCCACACGCCGAAAGATAGGAGATTGTATATGCAGAATACGAACGGGTGTATATCAAGCTGTGTAACAAAAGACACTGTCGTGTCTTCAGCCAAGTTTGCGACAATGAAGGGCTGCTATCGAACTTATATGTAAGTTATAAAACAGAACACCTTGAGCAAACTACCCATTAGCTCTGATAAAAAATGAAAATAATAAAACGATCAGGCGTGAACTTAACTTATTCGAACTAGTATTTCCTCAGTGTGTGCGTCTGGATTTCAGTTGATGATTCGCAATACAATTGTGTTGCAAGAGTGATAGATTTTCTCTCAACCCTAACACCCCTAACGGCGTTTTTCACTTTTAAGAATACCGTACATATTGGATCTGTCAAGTAGTTGATACATTACTGGCTATTTGGTAATGCAAGCTAATGGTTCTCTTAACTGAAATGACGTACGAAAGCAAGTTTAATAAACCTGGGCTTCATTTCAAATTGAATAATTGACATTGATTACGATAAAACCTTATTAAAAGGTATGTCGAAGGAAAACCAAAGTTGTTTTGTTTATTCGAAGTTATGATATTAATGCAAAAGTCAATGTATGTGTCACGCAGCAGTTTTGCAAAGCTAGTTATGTAGTTTATTTATGTCGCGGTAACACAGTGAGTCATTAAAAATTGAATACCTACCTTCAATAACCACGGTGATAACCACAAGAGACAACCAGCACATCGCCATTTCGTTCAACTCCCCGATGTAAAAATCTGTCCTACTATTTATATTCCTTCTGCTCACGTCCTTATCACCCGGATCGATCTTTTCCAATGTTCATTCGCATACCTGTTACAATGACGTCACGATTAAATGATGGAAGCATTTTCAGTATAGGCCACTATGGTGATCAAGACATGGGTTGCAATTAAATGGGATTAACGACAAAAAATATTTCACATCGATCTACAATGTTTATGGAATGTCTATAGTTTCATTAATTATTTAACAGCTGTTATTTATTCATGCAGTCAGGAAGTAAACCGAGATCATTTCTCTGCTTAGCGCACTACACGATTCTTAGCACCGTAGCACCACTACGGCGTATTGTCTTATTACAAGAATTTGGCCACGTGTAGAGTATTTTTGATAAAATTTCATACAAAACGGTTATCGACACGAAAGGTACATGTAGGCATTAAATCAAATTTCAAACAGAATGGTCCACATTGGTTGCTATAGAAGACTGCGCTTGCAAGGATTACAGCTAAATATTAATTGGCCTATACTAAATTGTTGACATAAAGCACCCAATTCTTTGAGAGTAAAGCCATGTACACAAATTTAATGAGTTCAACTGGTCACGTCTCAATACCGTGCTATGACGTAACCATGCCTTTACGTCGCACACCCAGAATACAAAAATACTGGTGCAAGTAAAACTAGACTAACAAAACATAGACTTTAGACCACAGGGAGGAATAAATTTCTAGATCATGGTGTTTCGTTTTACAGAGTGGGTACTCGTGAGTGAGGTTGTCTCACGAGCAGTTAGGACGATGTTATTTGTAATGAAATGTCCGAGCTGTGTGCAAGTCTACTGTGGTTATTTTTAAATTTCCACGAAATTTGAACAAACCAACGAAACTGACTTGCTTTTATATCATCGCTATTATAGAGAGGCCTAAATAGTCATATTCATCTGATCGTGTTCCAAACGATCCTCAATAAGTAGGGTTCCAGTGGAAAATGGGAATGACCGAGATTGATGTGTCCAGTATCGAATTTATAGTTGACTATGAACAAATTTGTCATTTCGATGTCGACTTGTAGATTGGACTTTAAGAAGACAGTATTACTATATATTTATAGAAACTATTGCAAACGAAACTCATTTTTGTCCTCATAATCATAGGTATTGTTTCTGTCGCAAAGAAGAATATACAAACCGACACGTCAAGAGAATACATCGGAGAATCGGAGAATTTATTGCTGTTGGCCAACCCGGGAGTTTCAAACGGCACAACAACGACCATTTCAGTCCAGCGGGTAGGCGTACACGGCAAATGAGCCGCTGGTTTTGGTCCTTCTGTTAAGAACTCCAAATATGTTTAACGCGACACCTAAAGTGGGCGAAATGCAGCTTTGAATATTCGGACCAGTACAAGTGTACAAGAGTATATTGAAAGCAACACGTGGTATGGCTTGCAAGTGAAAGCCGTTCAGTTCAAATTTGCCTAGTGGCAACTAAACGCGACCCAGTCGCTGATATTCTTTACTCTCGCGACACTTAGCAAGCTGCCGAGGTGACTTATGTTGATTAAAAACATCACTAACTCGCTCTTCCCGGCGTCGTGCGCGGCTTTTACTCCTTGAAGGGAATTGACCTGTCAGAGTCAAAGTATCAAGCAACTGATGACACGACAAATTATGCGCTGAAAAATTGCTAATTTCAGTAATGAAGACGGAGAGATTCATGCAATATGAAAGTAATAGATTAAAACCTTGAGTGCATACTCCATGTTTGAAACAGATCATCTCAGTTCAGTTTTATACCTCGAGCAGTCTAATCCCGTCGGATGTTTCACACCATGTTGCAAGTGTAAAAATCTATTGAGCGACTGGATGGCGTTTACCTGCAAGCACTTGGTGAGTGTGAGTGTCGCTCAGTCATTGACAGTTTGCGTTGCAACCAAGTCTGTTGTTTGCAGGCGGTCTTCGCGGGACGACGCGGTGTTGGCTCAAAATTCTGTTCATCAACTCCAAATATGTTCAAAGTTACAGCTTAACATGACGTAATTCAGTTTTAGCCTCCGAACACATTATGAACGTGAAAAGTTAAAAACACTCCTAGTCACAGTTGCAAGCGAATGTTTCATATTTTATAACTAGAACTATTGACATATATTGTGCATTGGCGTTATTAAAATGTGGGTAATTTATTATTCGCACTGTGTTCAAAGGCCGAAGGGTTAATGAAGTTCAATCACTTGAAAATAAATACAAAATTACCAAAATGTCACATCACACAATGTTTTCCTCTTTTCTGTTCTCAAACTACAAACCTTTTAGAGCGCAATTTTTACCTCGACAGAAATCAGAAAATCATCGACTATTCACTACACTGTATGTCTTATGAATTCCTCGCACGTCAGTAAGGATCGAATCCTGAACGACAGCCATGCCACCTGAGCGTAACACTGCTGTTTTATTTTGTTTTTTCTTTGTTTGGTTGTTTATAATCCACATTTTGACGCTTGTTGTAAAATTTGGTTGTCTTTTATAGATAGTTTAGTCATTTGTTTGCATATGAAGCGTTTTGTAAGTTGAAATGGTGAATACGTCACATTTCCTGCAGACAGCACTACGGGCAAATGTACGTCAAGTTTCAGTAATGGGGACCTGCTGCGCTAATTGATTAGATGGAGTACTTTTCCAGATCAGAAAGTTTCTTTTCTTCACCATCCCGTGGTGAAACTGCAGCAAATTTCAGACAATTACAGANCTGTCCTACTATTTATATTCCTTCTGTTCACGTCCTTATCACCCGGATCGATCTTTTCCAATGTTCAGTCGCATACCTGTTACAATGACGTCACGATTAAATGATGGAAGCATTCTCAGTATAGGCCACTATGGTGATCAAGACATGGGTTGCAATTAAATGGGATTAACGACAAAAAATATTTCACATCGATCGACAACGTTTATGGAATGTCTATAGTTTCATTAATTATTTAACAGCTGTTATTTATTCATGCAGTCAGGAAGTAAACCGAGATCATTTCTCTGCTTAGCGCACTACACGATTCTTAGCACCGTAGCACCACTACGGCGTATTGTCTTATTACAAGAATTTGGCTACGTGTAGAGTATTTTTGATAAAATTTCGTACAAAACGGTTATCGACACGAAAGGTACATGTAGGCATTAAATCAAATATCAAACAGAATGGCCCACATTGGTTGCTATAGAAGACTGCGCTTGCAAGGATTACAGCTAAATATTAATTGGCCTATACTAAATTGTTGACATAAAGCACCCAATTCTTTGAGGGTAAAGCCATGTACACAAATTTAATGAGTTCAACTGGTCACGTCTCAATACCGTGCTATGACGTAACCAAGCCTTTACGTCGCACACCCAGAATACAAAAATACTGGTGCAAGTAAAACTAGACTAACAAAACATAGACTTTAGACCACAGGGAGGAATAAATTTCTAGATCATGGTGTTTCGTTTTACAGAGTGGGTACTCGTGAGTGAGGTTGTCTCACGTGCAGTTATGACGATGTTATTTGTAATGAAATGTCCGACCTGTGTGCAAGTCTACTGTGGTTATTTTTAAATTTCCACGAAATTTGAACAAACCAACGAAACTGACTTGCTTTTATATCATCGCTATTGTAGAGAGGCCTAAATAGTCATATTCATCTGATCGTGTTCCAAACGCTCCTCAATAAGTAGGGTTCCAGTGGAAAATGGCAATGACCGAGATTGATGTGTCTAGTATCGAATTTATAGTTGACTATGAACAAATTTGTCATTTCGATGTCGACTTGTAGATAGGACTTTAAGAAGACGGTGTTACTATATATTTATAGAAACTATCGCAAACGAAACTCATTTTTGTCCTCATAATCATAGGTATTGTTTCTGTCGCTTTGAATATTCGGACCAGTACAAGTCTACAAGGGTATATTGAAAGCAACACGTGGTATGGCTTGCAAGTGAAAGCCGTTCAGTTCAAATTTGCCTCGTGGCAACTAAACGCGACCCAGTCGCTGATATTCTTTACTCTCGCGACACTTAGCAAGCTGCCGAGGTGACTTATGTTGATTAAAAACATCACAAACTCGCTCTTCCCGGCGTCGTGCGCGGTTTTACTCCTTGAAGGGAATTGACCTGTCAGAGTCAAAGTATCAAGCAACTGATGACACGACAAATTATGCGCTGAAAAATTGCTAATTTCAGTAATGAAGACGGAGAGATTCATGCAATATGAAAGTAATAGATTAAAACCTTGAGTGCATACTCCATGTTTGAAACACCTCATTTCAGTTCATTTTTATACCTCGAGTAGTCTAATCCCGTCGAATGTTTCACATGGATGTCGCAAGTGTAAAAATCTATTGAGCGACTGGGTGGCGTTTACCTGCAAGCAGTTGGTGAGTGTGAGTGTTGCTCGGTCATTGACAACCAAGTCTGTTGTTTGCAGGCGGTCTTCGCGGGACGACGCGGTGTTGGCTCAAAATTCTGTTCATCAACTCCATATATGTTCAAAGTTACAGCTTAACATGACGGAATTCAGTTTCAGCCTCCGAAAACATTATGAACGTAAAAAGTTAAAAACACTCCTAGTCACAGTTGCAAGCGAATATTCCATATCTTATACTAGAACTATTGACATATATTGTGCATTGGCGTTTTTAAAATGTGGGTAATTTATTATTCGCACTGTGTTCAAAGGCGATGGGTTAATGAAGTTCAAACACTTGAAAATAAATACAAAATTACCAAAATATCACATCACACAATGTTTTCCTCTTTTCTGTTCTCAAACTACAAACCTTTTTGAGCGCAATTTTTACCTCGACCGAAATCAGAAAATCATCGACTATTCACTACACTGTATGTCTTGTGAATTCCTTGCACGTCAGTAAGGAACGAATCCTGAACGACGGCCTTGCCACTTGAGCGTAACACTGCTGTTTTGTTTTGTTTTTTTCTTTGTTTGGTTGTTTATGATCCACATTTTGACTTTTGTTGTACATGTATAAATTTTGTTGTCTTTTATAGATATTTTAGCCATTTGTGTGCATATGAAGCGTTTTGTAGGTTGAAATGGTGAATATGTCACATAGCCCACAGACAGCACTAAGGCAAATGTACATCAAGTTTCACTAATGGGGACCTGCTGCGCTAATTAATTAGATGGAGCACTTTTCCAGATCAGAGTTTCTTTTCTTCACCATCCTGTGGTGAAACTGAAGCAAATTTCTGACAGTTGCAGCGGCTACCGACAGCTCATTTTGTATCGCATGGCAACAAATGGACACCGGCTTTGTTGTCCGTTGCAAAGCGATAGAAACAACATCCACACAAGGGGATTTTTCGATGTCAGTGCGCTCCTCACTGACCTGAACTACAATAACGGGCGCCTATGCTTCGTTTTTGTTGCCCGACTAAGACGGCGACGTTTTCTCAAGTAACTTATCCATAGGGTTCCCATGGAGGACCTAGACATTTTTGGTAGTATATGTTTTTTATTCTTTCTTGTTAAGGTACCCCTCCCCCCGAAACATTTTGACTGGCTTGTAATCTTGAAAACCTTGAGGATTTTTAAATATCCAAATTAAGGCTACCATTATGCAAATGTCTGCTTTAATTTGTTAATAACTTCCTTACCAAGCACCATAAGTAGATTATTTTGACGTTTTACCTATGTTTCCAAGGTAAGTGAATTTGAGAAGTTGGTTTGGAGGTGGATAAATCGTGAATTTGCATACTCGGTGTAGATTAAGGTCGCCACTATTCGATTAAAAATTTTGTGCTTTTAGCTGAGGTACGAAGCACCACAGACATTTGCACCCATGTTTTAATTATTTAATAAAATCAGTTTGCTTGCCGTTGCATGAAAAATTAGCACAATTTATGCAATTAATGGCCGCCATTATTAAACATTCTGTCTGCTCGTGACTTTCTTATGTAGATGTAGGCACCCATATTTTTCGGAGTCAATGAATTTAATGAAATCGGTTAGCAGGTCATTACATCAACATCTTTGATACTTTATGCACGTAATGTTCGACATTATTTATTTCGCATGCTCTCTTTACAAAGCGCAGTTTAAATAGATGCAATTAATTACAGAGTACTTGCAAGTGATTGAAGCAATTATCACAAAGCTTCCAAGCGTCATGTAATTCGTGTTTAGTTTTTCCACGAAGGATAGTGCTCAGCTGATTACTAATAGCTTGCTATCAAGGGGTGGAAGGAATTCCACGACCACACCTCTATATTTCAGCTTCGATACCCTAAGCAGCACCAAACCCTTGGTACAAATCCCGAGAGAGTTTCCACCCTTAATCTCCACACGCGCGCTGTAAATACTCCTCCACGATGACCAAATTCCAGTTCCGGATACCGTTTATTGGGATTTTGATCTTTTATTCTTCTGTGTTTCTGCGAAAGCGGTAACTTTAAAGCTTGATTAAAAACCGTTACATTTCAAGGACTCTCACTTTCTTATAACAATATTGTAACACTGTGCAATGTAATACAATAAAATTTAACGAATGCCTCCAATATAAATTTCTACTCAGTACTGTGATGGTTTTTAACTTTTCTATTCTAATAGTTTTAATATAAAAATTCCAAAATAATCTTCTATTCTGTACTGTGATTTTCTATGTACAGTTAATTTTTACCTGTTTTATAGTTCTTTTAATTTTCATCTGCTTTTGTGTTCCTAACTGCTTATACATCTTTGTGTTAACAAAATTACCTCTGCTTTAATTTGGGTAAGAAAAGGTTATACAATAAGAGATGTAACCGGTTGTATTGAGTAAGACATAGTGATGACATACATTAGACTTGCAAGGTATTCTTGATGTGTCTTTAAAATACTCTGCTGCTCATATGCGTCAAACTGAATGTAAAGTACTTAAAAAATACACAGTTCTGAGGTTTCAAGTAACAATCAGTCAAGGGTGAACGTGCACATCCATATTTGACTTTAAATCCCGCTACGTATACTGTGGCAACGACTGTTATGTGCAAACGCTTTTTAGAATACCGTGAGATGGGAACGTATTACATGCGACACATGGTCACTCACCTGCTGATGTACAGTATCACAAGAACTGTTATTAGTGTTCGAATTGTTCGTTTTAAACCTAAGAATTCATGTTGTCGTGATAACAACACGGCTAAAACGCTTGACATGAAACAAACAAAAACCTTACCCTACCAAACATTTCTAGGTACCTATTTCCGACTACTGAAATAAGAGAGTCACTTGCTAAATTGACTTTGAAAAATTTCGCAGTTGTCCAAATGAAATTTCCGCGATCACTTGACCGAAAACTCAAACTGAACAAGAGGTGGCGGGGATGAGACAAGTGAAATGTGGTTGATGAGTTGATAGTCAGCGTCAGCGATGAGGAATTATTTTTAGTGTTAGGAAAATCATGCAGTACTTTTTATCTCGAATTAAATTAATTCAAACCTGACGGAGCTAAGTGCTCATCGCGCGCCGATGAGGCTCCGAAGCCGACCGTAAGGATTATGTCCATTTTAGTTTTTTGCTCTTGAAATATACCTTCGATATTTTCGACAGTTATAGAAATGTCCTTAGTGTATGGCAATTTTACCTAATTTTTCTTAAAGTGCATGTTTGTTGTTACATTTTTTGTTTACCCAAGTTCATTAATCACTGCCAAACCGGCTTAGCCCAGTCGAATAGCCCAAGGGCTACGCCGGTGACAGGTGGCGCAGCACTCAATAACAAGTCACGTGGCGCTTATCGTGTTATGGCCCGAACACTGAGCGGTGATTCCGGGCCGTGATTTGACAACTTTTTTCGGAGCATTATGAAACAAGCATCAAAACAAAACGATAAAACCTTCAAACTTCACTCGTCCTCGATGACGTTAAATTGTGAGTAATGCAACAGCTTGTGAACATTAGAAATAATCATGGCTAAATCATTGCTGATTTTAGGCATGTGCATTTTCTCTGCAGGTGATTTGTCAGGTGTCATACATGTAAGTGCTTCATCCCTGTCCTATTATGGCATTTAGGTTACTGAAACAATTGTCTGTCATGATATGTTTTTCAAGCAAATGGTTAAATGTTCTAACCTGTTGACAACATTTTGCTGGTTGATAAAACAAATTTTCGTCCGAACAAAATTTGAATTTGTTAGCAAAATCGCAATGTGGAGACCAAACGTGATAGGTCCCTATTGAACTGCACCGGAGAAAAAGTGCGATTATTAAAGTTGGGACTGGCGTCTATAGCTAATCACTATCACCATAATCACAAAAGCTTTAATACTTTGTGAAAGTTTCACATACAGAAACAAAGTCCCTCGTGTTTGTTTTTTGTCTTCACAGCAACAAGTCACATGTCAAATCGGTCAGGGTAGCGCCACCTGTCAGCGGTAAAGCCCTAGGTCCCAAGGGAACTTTTTACGTCAGCCATGTTCTTCAATCGAATGCATTTCACTTCCAACTTCGGTAAACTTAAAATGACGCAATGAATCGGCTCCAGAACGTGAAATGCGGATTTCCTTCGGATAACAACGCAGGTGCTGGTGGCTCCTTTAATCATGTTTTAAAGAGTTCCCACCGCGACTCTGTGTCTAACAAAGAATATTATTATTACATTTTCAGAGATTTAATAACCTGTTGGTAAGAAACAAGTCAAACACATTTTTCTGTTATCGGAGTTGTACGTTAGGGGTGGAAGACCGTCTCGCCGTTTTACCAGAGCGATACTGAGAAGTAAGTTGTGAGGAAAGTTCGCTGTGACTCGTCTTTTTCAGACATGTAAAGGTGCGTTTGTGGAGACTGTAGTAACAGCAACTTGACTGAGAACGTCTCTGTATTCAAATGTCCTAAATGCATGAAAGTCACACAGAAGTGACATCGGTTTGTGCTCCGCATGAGAGTGTGGAACTTCAGTGTGGAGCATGCGATTCAGTCGGGAGTCACACTTTGTTCGGCACATTTCAAGGAATCGTGTTTCGACCAAACACAAAAGCGGTGCTACGATGAAAGATCCCCGCCTTGTAAGTGTATTTGCAAATTTTATAAATAACGAACAAACTGTGGCCTTTTTGAGTGATTATTAAGTGTCTAAGTGCCCTTGGTTCAGTTGGGTGTGGCTCACACAATACATGCAAGTCTGCAGCATTTCTCGTGCAAGTGAGTCGAGTTCGACGAAAGATAGCTAAGTGGGAAATCGATTACATAGTCTGTTTTTTCAAGTACTTGAGTGCCATGCCCGTATCCACCCTCCCCGCTGTCTGCATAATAATTATCCAATTCTTGCTCAAAATTGTACTCGTCTTCTGATCTGCTGTGTTTCGCCATTGCAATTGACCAAACGTTTTCCACCCATTGCATCATTTGGGGGGGAAACTTGGTAATAACTAATGTTTCTTCAAAATTAAACAATTAGCGACTATTTTCGTAAAAAGTGCCTATTTAGTTAGATTTTATGGTATTCATCTCATAATAGCTAACTGAAACTTCAAAAACTAAGAAAATGGGTGGTGGGAACTTTAACACCCCGGTAGCTTTTAGAGAGGTTGCTGTGAAGGATAACGAACTGACAGTTGTTTCCGCGTCAAAAATCAAACTTTTTGACTATGGAACAATTTGGGATCAATTTCGGTAAGTGACTTAAATCAAAACAGGGTTTTTCAACAAAAAAGCGCTCTTTGCAAACGCAGCTCTGCACAGGCTTGTGTGTATCTTTGGCCGTTCGATTATCATCTCAGAGCCACACATCGCACTCAAACACAATTAGGGCCAATCAAGGAGATAATCCTTGGACACGCACTCAAATTATACAATTTTTCGTGTAAAATTTTCATAACGTAACAACGAACAGGAAGCAAATTGGTTCATTCACTCACCTTTTGGTGCATTAGCTGGTCGTAAATTCAGAAACGTATTAATCAATCCACCGTGATCGTGCGTTAAACGATCGCCTGATTTTGTTGCGGAAGGGTATGTTATCAAACGCTAATCCAAACAGTAGTGAAACGGCCTATCCAGAGAGAGCAAAATATTGTTGTTGAAAATCGACAAACATCAAATTCAGTGATCCGAGTTCGTTGGTAACTATTCAGACTAGGAAGCAGTAGTCGTCGGCCAATTTTTTTATAATTTCCATGAACGTTACAGAAACGCTCATACATCTACCTTAACACACTACATGTATTATCCGTAATCCTGGAATAAACGCGTATCTGCTAGAAATCAACCACTACGGTGATAGTGCTTGCGCTATGTACACAACTAGCTTTAAACGTCCTTCTGCCGTCATCCAACAGTTGAACAGGTAGTGACTCAAGGCTTCGTCCGTTTTACGCTTCTAACGAACGAGGCGTTCCCTCATAAATCAAAACATAGCAGCGTTCCCCAGACTGTCGTGAATTTCCCTAGAGCGCACATATCGCTATTGTTAATAGGTTTCACGTTGCTGAAGCGGTCATTTGGTAATACCGAATAAATAAATGGAATTCACTGATCAATGATATAATTATACATGAGCCATTTAGTTCCCAATTAATTACTGACAGTTTAACTACTGGGTGATTGGTCCAACTGAAGTGGCAGTCAATATATTTTTTGAACCACGGTTAAATTTACCTCCCCCAGTTTCATTAAGAATCGACGACTGTTAAGTTGGCTGAGCAGTTTCGACTTTGTGTTGGGTGCTTGTGAAGGCTACGAAAGGCATTTTCTTGAATTTTGAGTCTGTTATGTTTGAAAGAGTGCTAGTTATTGACTCCGTCCCACTTTTTGCTAATCCATGGCTTTGAAATCAAATTACTGATTGCAAGCGAGAAATTGAAATTTAGCGAAAGATTATATCCTTCAGACACGTTGGATTTGTAAAACTTTTAACTGGTTGCCATCCACCTTGCATATGATTTTTACAATCTGGAGGGGTTTGGCAGTCTGAATGCGCTGTCTGTCAGTTCATAGCACTGTCTGATGTAAATTTTGGCTTCGGGGTAAAAGATGCCGATTGGGTGTATTTTGAGGAGCCATTTGCACTTGAGGTAGTCGTAAAAGATAGAAAAGCACTTTGAAACCAGTTTCTTTGTTCTTTGGGATAGCTTTTTGAAACCTTTGAGTCCGCATTTTGTTCATATTTTTAGGTTTTGTGTACCTTTGGAACATACTGCTGAAGCTGCCAAGACCTGATGTTCCAAGATCCAAATGAGCAAGAGCTTAGTGCTGGGTGCCTCCTAAGGCTTAGCAAGTTTCATAACTTCGCCTGTCGATTTTTATTACGCTTTCATTCAACTGAGCAATGCAGTTAATGGCTCATGTACTGTACACACATTTCCATAGATTTATCCACGTATGATTGTTACATATAAAGTTAAAGTAATCCCTAGACGATTCTACATAGTCTGATAACATTTAAATAAGAGCTACATTGGTTAAAACAGTCCGACAACTACATAAAATGTACCATATGGTAGGCAACATGTGCAGAAATCAATTTTCCTTGGTTAAACAAAATGTAAAATCGCCCAAAGCCCTTGATTTGCATACGCAAATTACCAACAATAGCCAATAGTGTCGTAAGAGCGAAGTGCA
>NMRA01000283.1:0-27865 GCA_002633005.1 Phoronis australis | reverse complement strand
GTGTGTGTGTGTGTGTGTGTGTGATCACGTCTCTTGCTCAGTTACTTTTGCCAATATGAATGTCGAACTTTGTTCTGAGGATACTAACGGAGCGGAATAAAGATTGTTAATTACGACGAGTGTCGTGTATTTAACCAATTCAGCAATGTTTATGCATGTATGACCTGATTGAAATCTGGGTTGAAATCAGTACTAACTAACGTGTAAGAATGCACAATTGCAAACTGTCTTTCCGTGAACAAAGAGCAATAGCTTGAGACTAATCCCTACTAGGACTTTTTTTATAGTATGGGCGTGTTTCAGAAATATGTGTTTTGACATCAGTATGTCGGAAGGTCTATTGATTTATTACCAAGCACGTGGATTATTTGCTATTGGTCTGATGAGATTCCGTTGTCCAGGTAACTAGATGGGCCCTTTGCCTATAAGTCAAGTGGTGGTCTCAGGACGGAACAGACACGACGTAAATGTTGAAAGCCGTCTATTCATTTTTCCAGAGAATTTAAACGCCTTGAAAAAAGAACTTCCATCAGTTTTTGTGATGGAAATTTTGTATTTTTGTCAATGTTCCTTCATTAAATAGGTTAGCGGATCAGAACTACATGTAGCTGCACTTCACGTTTGCTTCCAAAATCTTATTACAGAAACCTCCCGTATTAATTCCAGATGACAGAAGTGTTCCCGCAGTCAATTGCCGGGACTCACAGTCCAATTATTTTCCACGGTCAAAGAGTTATTGAAACCAAGTGTAACTACTTTCCTCAAAGTGTAAAAATGAATCAAAATCTCAGCGCACGTATTGTGGTCAATGTTTACCGCGTACAAAACTGCGTATAGACGTGCATTTCGCGCATAGACGAGTATAAACGCGTAGAGACGCAAATAGACCCGTACAAACTCAAATAGACGTGTATAGATGCTATATACGCGCTAATAAAGGCGTATGTATGTGCAGAGACTCTCATAGACGCGTATAGACAGAAATAGACGAATATAAAGGCAATAAACGTGTATATAGATGCTTATTTACTCGCATAGACGCGCAAAGACGAATATAGACGCAAATAGAGTGGTATAGAAGCTATATACGCGTATATCTATGCGTTTCAACGGGTATAGACCAGTGTAGAGTCATAGAGACGCGTATAGACGAGTGTAGACTCATATAGACGCGTATATATAGGCGTATAGAGGCCGAATAGAAGCGTAAAGAGGCTCTAGACGCGTATAAAGTGGCGTATAGGCGCGCATAGACGAGCACAGACGAGTATACACGTGTGTGGGCGTAAAAAGACGCGTGTAGACTCAAATAGACGAGCTTAGAAGCTATATACGCGTATACAATTGCGTATATATAGTCGCGAATAGACGCGTTTAGACTCAAACGGCTGGGATAGACGCAACTAGACGCGTCTAGACGAAAATATATGCGTATAGAGGCTATACATGCAAATATTGATATGCGTATCAACCGGCATAGGCGCGCTTAGACGCGTATAGAAGAGTACATATTCATATGGACGCGTATAGACGAGTATAGACTCATATAGACGAGTTTAGACGAGTATGCGAGTAGACACAAATAGACGCGTTTATTGGATCTAGATGCGTATAAAGTTGCGTTAAGAAGCCCTTAGACGAGTATAGACTCGTATATACCTGAATAGACGCGTGTAGACTCAAAAAGACGAGTAAAGACGCTAAAGACGCGTATAAAGTATGACGAGTATAGACACGTAAAAACACGTTTGGACGCAAATAGACGCACATAGAAGCTATAGACGCGAATACAATTGCGTATAGGCGCGCTTAGACGTGTATAGACGCATGTAGACCCGTTTGCAGGCTCTATACGCGAAAATACATGTACGTCATTGGGCATAGACGCGCTTAGACGCACATAGACACGATAGATTCATAGAGACGCCCATACACGCGTATGGCCGCATATAGAGACAGAGAGACGCGTGTAGACTCAAGAGGACGCGTATAGAGGCTATATAAGCGTTTATAAATGCGTATAAAAGGGCATAGACGCTCATAGCCTGGTAAGAACGATAACAGAGGCGTGTAAACGCAAATAGACGCATATACAGGCTATAGACGCGTATTAAGTTCTGCATAGACGTGCCTGGACGCATATAGTCGCGCAGAGATGCGTTTAGACTCAAATAGACGCGTATAGACACAAATATATGCATATAGAGGCTACATATGCGCATATATATGCGTATCAATGGGCATAGCGCGCTTAGACGCGTATAGAACAGCATAGACTCATACAGACGCGCTTAGACGAGTATGAATGTGCATCGATGCGTGTAGATGGAAATAGACACGAGTAGAGGCTAAACAAGCGTATAATTTTCCCATTAGACGCTTATAGACTAGTATAGACACGTACAGACACGTATGGACGCGTACAGATGCGTGTAGACGCAAATAGACGCGTATAGTGGCTCTAGATGCGTATAAACTAGACGCGCATACACGTTTATAGACACGTGTGGACGCGAATGAACGCATGTAGACTCAAATCGACAAGTATAGAGGCTATATACGGGTATATAGATGATTACAAACGGGCATAGACGAGCTTAGACGCAAATAGACGTTGATAGACCCGAGTATACGCGTATAGAAGCTATAGAAGTGTAAAAAATTGAGTATAGACGAGTATAGAAGCGCATAGCCAGTAAAGATATGTATAGACACGTATCAACGCATATAGACGAGAGTAGACGCGGCATTAAATGCGTATACGCGCACAGATGCACGGAGACGAGTATAGACGAAAATAGACGCGTATAGAGAGTATAGACGCGTATGGACGCACATAGAATTGCAAAGACGAGTACGGACGCGAATACACGCGTGAAAAGGCTATACACGCGTATATAAATGCTTATATACGCACAACGACGCTCAAATAGACACAAATACCGAATAAACGCGTATACAGGCTATATACGCGTACAAGTTGCCTATAGACGCGTATTGACGCTAATAGAGAGGTGAAGACGCAAATAGATGCTTATAGAGACTGTATGCGCTTATATCAATACGCATCATGGGGAATAGATGAGCTTAGACGCGTATATAGATGCGTATAGACACTTATAGACTCGTACGGACGCGTATAGATGCAAATAGACGCGTGTAGACTCAAGTAGATGCCTATATAAGCGCGCAGACTCGCAAAGAGGCGTATACACGAGTCTAGATGCAAACTGACGATTATAAAGTCTATATACACTTATATTAATGCACATAAACGGCCATACACGGGCTATGACGCGTATAGACGCATATAGAGACGCATAGACGCGTAAAGACACGTATAGACGCGTATAAATACGCTTGAAGCATCTTACAGACCCAAATAGACGCGTATAGAGACTACAGACGCGTATATTGATACTTGTAAACGCGCATCGACGCAGATAGACGCGTGCAAACGCGTATAAAGATGAGTATAGTCGCCCATAGACGTGGACGGACGCGTGCCAAAAGACGCCAAAAGACGCGTGCAAACTCAAAAAGGCGCGTATAGAGACTATATATGTGTAGACGCAAATATATGCGTATATATATGCCTATCAACGGGCATAGGCGCGCTTACACAAGTATAGAATAGGATGGATTCATATAGACCCGTATAGACTCATAAAGAGCGTTTAGACTAGTATGGACGGGTGAAGATGCGTGTAGATGCACAAAGGTGGGTATAGAGGATTTAGACGCGTATATACTTGCGTATAGACGGCCACAGACGGGCATAGACGCGTACAGACGCGAATAGACGCGTGTAGACCCAAATCGACGCGTATGCAGGCTTTAGACGCGTGTAAAGTAACGTATAAATGCGCATAGGCGTGTATAGAAGCGTATAGATGCCTATAGACGCGAATAAATGCGTTTAGACTCAAATATACGCGTCTAGAGGTTGTACATGCGTATATAAATACGTTTAGACGGTCAGAGACGCGCATGGACGAGTATGGACGCAATAGAAGCAAATAAAGGCTTTAGACGCGTATAAAAATGCGTATACACTCGCATACACGGGTATGGTCGCGTTTAGTCGAAAAACGGCATGTGCAAACTCAAATAGACGCGTATAGAGGCAATATACGCGAATATAGATGCGTATACGGGCACACGAGCAAAAACGCGTATACACGCAAATAGTCGCGTGTAGACGCAAAAACATACGTACAGAGACTATAAACGCGTATACACATGCGTATCAACGGACGTAAACGCACATAGTCAGGAAAGGGTGTTAATAGAGGCTATAGACGCGTATAAAGTTGCGAGTAGACGCGCATATCGTGCATAGAGGTGTATAAGTGCGTATAGACACCTATTGACGCGTACAGGCGCAAACAGAAGCGTATCAAGGCTATGCGCATATATAAATGCATATCTTTGCGCAGAGACGCTCATAGATTCGTATTGACGGGCGCATAGATGGGTATGGGCAAATAGACGCGTGGAGACGTAAATGGACTTGTATATGGACTTATAGACGCGTATAAAGTTGCGTATAGACGCGCGTAAACGGGTATAGACGCTATAAGACGCGTTTACACGCAAATTTATGCGTATAGAGGCTAGATACGCGTATATATGCATGCCAACGGGCAGGGATGCGCCAATACGCATATAGACGAGTATAGACTCATATATATATACATATATATATATACATATATATATATATACGCGTTTAGACGCTTATAGACCCGAAAAGACGAGTAAAGAGGCTACGGATGCGTACAAAGTTGCGCATAGACGCGCATAGTCGAGTTTAGATACGTATAGACTTATACAGACACGTATAGAGGCTATATACTCGTATATGCATGCCTATATATGGGCACAGACATAAAAAGACAAAAACAGAAGCGTGTAGATGCCTAAGAACGCGTATAAAAGCATCTAGACAAAAATAGAAGCGCGTGTAGACGCAAATACATGGGTATGGAGGTTTTACAGGCGTGTTTAAATGCGTACATACGCGCAAAATGGCGCTTAGATGCGTATAGATACCCATAGACGGGTACTGATGCATATAGACGCAAAAATGCTTATAGAGGCTTTATACGCGTATATAGGTGCAGACCCAAGAAAACACTTATAGAGACTATAGATGCGTATAAAATTGCATAGACGCGCATATACGAGTATAGATGTGTATAGACGCGTGTAGACTCAAACTGACGCGAAAAGAGCCCATTTGCCCGTATATCAATGCGTGTGTACGCGCAGACGCCCATAGACGCGTCTAGACGCAAATAGACGCTTATCGACGCGCTGGACGCGTATTAAGTTGCGTATGGCTGCGTATAGACGCTATTAGTCGCGTAGAAAAACAATAGACGCACATAGAGCCTATGAACGCGTAAATTCATGCGTATAAACGGGCATAGACGCGCTTAGACGCATATAAATGCAAATATAGATGCATATACCCAACCATATTCTCGTATATACGCAAATAGACGCGTGTAACTAAAAAAACGCGCAAAGAGGTTATATACGCGTATATGAATGCGTATATACACGCACAGACGCGAATAGAGACAATATACGCGTATACAGATACGTCTATACGTGAACAGACACGCAAACCCGTGTACAGACGCAAATAAACGCGTGCAGGGGCTATATACGCATACATAGATGCGTTTATAGTGCTTAGATGCGTATAGCCGAGTAAAGACCCATATAGACGCGTGTAGACGCGTATATAGGGGCGTATGGACACTTATAGACCCGAATAGACAGGTATGGAGACTATACACGCGTATAAAGTTGCCTATACGCGCATACACGGGTGTAGACGCGCATGGAAACGTGTAGACGCGAATAGTCGCATGTAGACTGAAATAGATGCGTATATGCGGGCCAAGACGCGCAGACGCGAATAGACGCAAATCGATTGGGCTATATACATGTATATATTTACGCGTCTTAACTGGCTTAGACACTCTTAGACGCGTATCGACGAGTATAGACTCATACATGTATACACGCGTGCAAACTCAAAAAGATGCGTATAGAGGCTATAAGCGCGTATCTTGATGCGTATATACGCTCAACGACGCGCATATAGAACCAAATAGAGGCGTATAGAGGCTATATACGGAAATATATATGCGTCTCAACTGGCTGAGGCGCGTTTAAATGCGTATAGACCAGTATACTCATACAGACGCTAAAAGACGAGTATAGACTCATTTAGACTCGTAAAGACGCGTATAGAGTCGTATACAGGCTATAGACGAGTATAATGTTGCCTATAGACGCGTATAGACGCTAATAGATAGGTGTAGACATAAAAAGATGCTTATTAAGTCTATACATGCGTATATTAATGTGAGCCATCGAGCATAGACGCGCTTAGACACGTATATAGATGCGTATAGACACCCATAGACGCTTACGGGCGGGTACAAATGCAAACGGACGCGTGTAGACTCAAAGAGACACGTAAAGAAGCTATATATCTTTATAAGGGTGCATATAAACGTGCATAGACGCACATAGACGAGTATAGACGCGTTTAGTCGCTAATAGACGCTTGTAGACTCAAGCACAAGCGTATATACACGTGCAGACTCACAAAGACGCAAATAGACGCGTATAGAGCCAATATACGCGCATATTAATGCACATAAATGGGCATAGACGGGCTCAGACGCGTATAAACGCGTATAGAGAAGCATGGATGAATGAAGACGCATATAGACGCGTATAGACTCTCTTATATATACCCGTAAAGCCTCTTTTAGACACAAATAGACGCGTATAGAGCGTACGGACCCAGATATTGATGCATGGAAACGCGCATCGACGCAAATAGACGCGTATATACGCGCATACATGCGTATAGACGCGGACGGACGCGTGCCAAAAGACGCCAAAAGGCACATGCAAACTCAAGAAGGCGCGTTTAGAGGCTACATACGCGTACATAGATGCGTCTAAACAGGCATAGACGCGCGTAAACGGAATGGACGCGAATAGAGTCGTGAAGACGCAAATAGTCGGGTATAGAGGCTATAGACGCGCATAAAGTGTCGAAAAGACGCGTATACCCAAGTAAAGACGCATGTAAACGCATCTAGACACAAGTAGTATAGAGGCTATATACACGTATATAGATACGTATATACGCGCACAGACAGGCATATTCGTGTATATACCGAAGTATAGAGGCTTGTAGACCGGCATAGACGCGTATATAAGCTATGGACGTTTATAAACGCGCTAAGACTTGTAATGACGCGTATAGACGCAAACAGAAGCTTGTAGATTCAAAAAGACCCGTATAGAGGATAGATGCGCATATCTAGATGCGTATCAACGGGTACAGACACGCAAATGCAAGCGAAAGGACACGAGTACACACAAAGAGACGCGTAGAGAAGCTTTAGACGAGTATAAATTTGCGTACAGATGTGCGTAGACGCGCAAAGTCCGTTACAGACCCGTAAAGACGCGTATAGACGTATGTCTCATCTCAAATAAACGCCTGCAGGGGCACAATACGCTTATATATGCGTATATATCGCACGGACCCTTATAGACAAGTATAGACTCGCATAGACGCATATAGACCAGAATAGACGCGTTTAGACTCATATAGACGCGTGAAGACTCAAATGGGCGCGCGCAGAGAGGCTATATACGCGTATATTAAAGCGTACATTGTATATACGCGCAAAATTCGCGCACAGATGCGTACAGACGCTTCTATACGCAAGTAGACGCGAATAGATGCTCGACACCTGTATAAAGTTGTTGTCGCCGAAAATAGACGTGCCTAGACGAGTTGAAACGCGTGTGGCCGCGTATATACGCGAATAGACGCGTTTTGACTAAAATAGACGCGTATATTGGAAACATACTCGTATGTAAATACCTATATACGCGCACAGACGCGTCAAGACGCGTAATGACGCAAATACAAGCGTTTAGAGGCTAACTACGCGTATATAGGTATGTATATACGCTCAACGACGCACACAGAGACGCAAATAGAAGCGCATGGAGGCTATATACTCGCAGGTATATGCGTATCAACGGATATAGACGCGTACAAAATTGCGTATAGACGTGCATATCGCACATAGACGAGTATACACGCGTAAAGACGCAAATGAATCCGTAAAAACTCACATATGCGCGTATAGATGCTATACACGCGTTAATAAATGCGTATGTATGTGCAAAGACGCGTATAAACAGACATAGACGCGTATAGATGCAATATACGTGTATATAAATACGTATATACGCGCAAAGACGACTATAGACGCAAATCGATTGGTACAGAGGCTATATACGCGTACATATATGCGCGTAAATATATGCACGTACATATATGTGATAGAGACGCGTATAGACGAGTATAGACACATATAGTCGCGTAAAGAGTTGTATATATAGGCGTAAAACGAACATGCGCCTAGAGAGGCTCTAGACGCGTATAAAAATGCGCATAAGCACGCATAGACGAGCATAGACAAGTATAGACGCGTATGAACGCGATTAGACGCATGTAGACGCAAATACATGTGTATAGAGTGTATATATGCGTATATTAATCCGTATAAACGGGCATAGACACTAATAGACCAGTATAGACAGTATAGACGTGTATAGACTCGTTTAGACGCAAATGGACTGGTATAGATTGTCTAAACGCGTATGAAGTACTGTATCGACTCGCATAGAGGCACCTAGACGAAAATGAACGCGTATGGACGCGTATAGACGCAAATATGTGCGTGAAGACCCAAAGAGACGCGCGTAGACGCTATATGCGCGTATATCAAAGCGTATTTACGCGGAAAGACGCGCATAGACGCCTTTAGACGCGTGTATAGGCATATAGACGCGTGTAGATGCTCGAGACGCGTATAAAGTTGCGTGTGCACGCGAATAGACGTGCCTAAACGAGTAGAAACGCGTCAAAACGCTATAGACACAAATAGATGCGTGTAGAGCCTAAATACGCGTATATAAATGCGTATATACGCTCCACGACGCACATAGAGACGCAAATAGAAGAGTTTAGAGGCTTCATATTCGAATGACTATGCGTATCAAGGGGCTTCGACGCTGATACACGAATACAGAGGCTATAGATGCGTATAAAATTGCGTGGACGCGCATGTCGCGCATAGACGAGCATAGACGCGTAGAGACGCCATGGACCCGTACAAACGCAAATAGACGCGTATAGATGCTATATACGCGTTCATAAAAGCGTGTATATGTGCAGAGGCGCTCATGGACTCGTATAGACTCACATAGACGAGTATAGAGGTAATATACGTGTGTATAGATGCTTATATACTCGCATAGACGCGCAAAGACGAGTATAGACGCAACTAGATTGGTATATAAGCTATATACGCGTATATATATGCGTTTCAATGGAAAGATGCCAGCATAGCCTCATAGAGACGCGTTTAGACGAGTAAAGACTCATATAGACGCGTATATATAGACGCTTATAGACCCGAGTAGAAGCGTATGGGGGCTCTAGACGCGTATAAAGTTGCGTATAGGCGCGCATAGATGAGCATAAACGAGTATAGACGCGTGTTGACGTAAGACGCTTGTAGACGCAAATATATGCATATAGAGGCTATATATGCAAATATATATGTGCATAGGCGCGCTTAGACGCGTATAGATGAGTACAGATTCATATAGACGTGTATAGACGAGTATAGACTCATATAGACGAGTTCAGACGAGTATGGACGCGTATAGGTGGGTATAGACACAAATAGACTCGTTTATTGGATCTAGACGCGCATAAGCTGGGTTAAGAAGCCCTTAGACGCGTATAGACTCGTATAGACGTGAATAGACGCGTGTAGACTCAAATAGACGAGTATAGTGGCTAAAGACGCGTATAAAGTTGCGATTAGATGCGCATAGACGAGTATAGACACGTAAAAACATGTATGGGCGCATATAGATGCGTGTAGATGAAAATAGAACCTATAGACGCGAATAAAGTTGCGTATAGACGCGCATAGACGTGTATAGACGCTCGTAGAAACAAGTAGACCCGTTTGCGGGCTCTATACGAGTACATACATGTGCGTTAATGGGCATAGACGCGCTTAGACACACACACGTCTATAGATTCATAGAGACGCCCATACACGCGTATGAACGCATATAGAGGCAGAGAGACGCGTGTAGACTCAAAAAACGCGTACGGAAAAGGGTATACACGCGCATAGCCTGGTAAGGACGATAATAGAGGTGTTGACGCAAATAGACGTGTATAGAGGCTATAGACGCGTATTAACTTCTTTATAGACGTGCGTGGACGCCTATAGTCGAGAAGAGACGCGTTTATACTCAAATAGACGCCTATATACACAAATATATGCGTATAGAGGCTATCAATGCGCATAAATTTGCGTATCAACGGGCATAGGCGCTAAGACGCGTATAGAAAAGCATAGGCTCATATAGACGCATTTAGAAGAGTATGAACACGTACAGATGCGTGTAGACGGGAATAGACGCGCTTAGAGGCTGAAAACGCGTATAAAATTGTGATTACACGCCTATAGACGAGTATAGACACGTATAGACATGTGTAGATGCGTACAGGTGCGTGCAAACGCAAATAGACTAGTATAGAGGCTCTAGATGCGTATAAACTTAGACGCAAATACACGTGCATAGACGCGTGTGGACTCGTATACGCGAATGAGCGCGTGTAGACTCAAATAGACGCATATAGAGGCTATACACGCGTATATAGATGCTTACAAACAGCATAAACGAGCTTAGACGCATATAGACAATTATAGACCCGAATATACGCGTATAGAAGCTATCGAAGTGTATAAAGATGCGTATAGACGAGCATAGATGCGCTTAGACGAGCATAGACACGTATAGACACGTATGGACGCACATAGCCGAGAGTGGAATGTAGAGTTTAAATGGGTATATACGCGCACAGACGCAAGGAGACGATTATATTATAGAAAAAAACAGGCGTGTATAGAGAATATAGACGTGTATAAGATACGTTTAGACCCTTATAGAAATGCAAAGACGAGTATGGACGCGAATACACGCGTGAAGAGGCTATATACGCGTATATAAATGCGTATATACGCGCAACGACGCGCATACAGACACAAATACCGAGTAGACGCGTATGTAGGCTACATACGCGTACAAGTTGTCTATAGACGCGTATTGACGCTAATAGACAGGTGTAGACGCAAATAGATGCTTATAGAGACTAGATACGCGTATACTAATGCGCATCGTCGTTGTAACACTGTACAATGTAATACAATAAAATTTAACGAATGCCTCCAACATTGTAACACTGTACAATGTAATACAACATAAATTTCTACACAATACTGTGATGGTTTAACTTTTCTATTCTAATAGTGTTAATATAAAAATTCCAAAATAATCTTCTATTCTGTACTGCGATTTTCTATATACAGTTAATTTTTACCTGTTTTATAGTTCTTTTAGTTTTCATGTGCTTTTGTGTTCTTAACTACTTACACATCTTTGTGTCAACAAAATTACCTCTGCTTTAATTTGGGTAAGAAAAGATTATACAATAAGAGCTGTAACCGGTTATATAGACTAAAAAATAATATGTTAAACTTTTACTTCATTTTTAGTTCATGGCCTCAGAACGGTTATACAACAAATTAAAAGACATAGTGATGACATACATATAGATTTGCAAGGTATTCTTGATGTGTCTTTAAAATACTCTGCTGCTCATATGCGTCAAACTGAACGTAAAGTACTTAGCAAAAATACACAGTTCTGAGGTTTCAAGTAACAATCAGTCAAGGGTGAACGTGCACATCCATATTTGAATATAAATCCCGCTACGTATACTGTGGCAACGACTGTTATGTGCAAACGCTGTTTAAAATACCGTGAGATGGGAACGTATTACATGCGACACAGGGACACTCTTTAGTTTGTCACCTGCTGATGTACAGTATCACAAGAACTGTTATTACGGTTCGAATTGTTTGTTTTAAGCCTAAGAATTCATGTTGTCGTGATAACAACACGGCTAAAACGCTTGACATGAAACAAACAAACAAAAACCTTACACTACCAAACATTTCTAGGTACCTATTTCCGACTACTGAAATAAGAGAGTCACTTGCTAAATTGACTTTGAAAAATTTCAATTATTAGACAAAACAAGATGACATCGCAGTTGTCCAAATGAAATTTCCGCGATCACTTGACCGAAAACTCAAACTGAACAAGAGGTGGCGGGGATGAGACAAGTGAAATGTGGTTGATGAGTTGATAGTCAGCGTCAGCGATGAGGGATTATTTTTAGTGTTAGGAAAATCACGCAGTACTTTTTATCTCGAATTAAATTAATTCAAACCTGACGGAGCTAAGTGCTCATCGCGCGCCGATGAGGCTCCGAAGCCGACCGTAAGGATTATGTCCATTTTAGTTTTTTGCTGTTGAAATATATCTTCGATATTTTCGACAGTTATCGAAATGTCCTTAGTGTATAGCAATTTTACCTAATTTTTCTTAAAGTGCATGTTTGTTGTTACATTTTTTGTTTACCCAAGTTCATTAATNAAATGCGGATTTCCTTCGGATAACAACGCAGGTGCTGGTGGCTCCTTTAATCATGTTTTAAAGAGTTCCCACCGCGACTCTGTGTCTAACAAAGAATATTATTATTACATTTTCAGAGATTTAATAACCTGTTGGTAAGAAACAAGTCAAACACATTTTTCTGTTATCGGAGTTGTACGTTAGGGGTGGAAGACCGTCTCGCCGTTTTACCAGAGCGATACTGAGAAGTAAGTTGTGAGGAAAGTTCGCTGTGACTCGTCTTTTTCAGACATGTAAAGGTGCGTTTGTGGAGACTGTAGTAACAGCAACTTGACTGAGAACGTTTCTGTATTCAAATGTCCTAAATGCATGAAAGTCACACAGAAGTGACATCGGTTTGTGCTCCGCATGAGAGTGTGGAACTTCAGTGTGGAGCATGCGATTCAGTCGGGAGTCACACTTTGTTCGGCACATTTCAAGGAATCGTGTTTCGACCAAACACAAAAGCGGTGCTACGATGAAAGATCCCCGCCTTGTAAGTGTATTTGCAAATTTTATAAATAACGAACACTTTGTGGCCTTTTTGAGTGATTATTAAGTGTCTATTTTGTGAATATTGTCCACCCCTTGGTTCAGCTGGGTGTGGCTCACACAATACATGCAAGTCTGCAGCATTTCTCGTGCAAGTGAGTCGAGTTCGACGAAAGATAGCTAAGTGGGAAATCGATTACATAGTCTGTTTTTTCAAGTACTTGAGTGCCATGCCCGTATCCACCCTGCCCGCTGTCTGCATAATAATTATCCAATTCTTGCTCAAAATTGTACTCGTCTTCTGATCTGCTGTGTTTCGCCATTGCAATTGATCAAACGTTTTCCACCCATTGCATCATTTGGGGGGAAACTTGGTAATAACTAATGTTTCTTCAAAATTAAACAATTAGCGACTATTTGCGTAAAAAGTGCCTATTTAGTTAGATTTTATGGCATTCATCTCATAATAGCTAACTGAAACTTCAAAAACTAAGAAAATGGGTGGTGGGAACTTTAACACCCCGGTGGCTTTTAGAGAGGTTGCTGTGAAGGATAACGAGCTGACAGTTGTTTCCGCGTCAAAAATCAAACTTTTTGACCATGGAACAATTTGGGATCAATTTGGGTAAGTGACTTAAATCAAAACAGGGTTTTTCAACAAAACAGCGCTCTTTGCAAACGCAGCTCTGCACAGGCTTGCGTGTATCTTTGGCCGTTCGATTATCACCTCAGAGCCACACATCGCACTCAAACACAATTAGGGCCAATCAAGGAGATAATCTTTGGACACGAACTCAAATTATACAATTTTTTCGAGTAAAATTTTCATAACGTAACAACGAACAGGAAGCAAATTGGTTCATTCACTCACCTTTTGGTGCATTAGCTGGTCGTAAATTCAGAAACGTATTAATCAATCCACCGTGATCGTGCGTTAAACGATCGCCCGATTTTGTTGCGGAAGGGTATGTTATCAAACGCTAATCCAAAGAGTAGTGAAACGGCCTATCCAGAGAGAGCAAAATGTTGTTGAAATTCGACAAACGTCAAATTCAGTGATTCGAGTTCGTTGGTAGATATTCAGACTAAGAAGCAGTAGTCGTCGGTCAATTTTTTTAAGTTTCCATGAACGTTACAGAAACGCTCATACATCTACCTTAACTCACCACATATATACTCCGTAATCCTGAAATATATGCGTATCTGCTAGAAATCAACCACTACGGTTATAGTGCTTGCGCTGTGTACACAACTAGGTTTGAAACGTCCTTCTGCCGTCATCCAACAGTTGAACAGGTAGTGACTCAAGGCTTCGTCCGTCTTACGCTTCTAACGAACGAGGCGTTCCCTCATAAATCAAAACATAGCAGCGTTCCCCTGACTGTCGTGCTAGGGTTTTATGAATTTCCCTAGAGCGCACATATCGCTATTGTTAATAGGTTTCACGTTGCTGAAGCGGTCATTTGGTAATACCGAATAAATAAATGGAGTTCACTGATCAATGATATAATTATACATGAGCCATTTAGTTCCCAATTAATTACTAACAGTTTAACTACCGGGTGATTGGTCCGATTGAATTGGCACTCAATATATTTTTTGAACCACGGTTAAATTTACCTCCCCCAGTTTCATTAAGAATCGACGACTGTTAAGTTGGCTGAGCAGTTTCGGCTTTGTGTTGGGTGCTTGTGAAGGCTACGAAAGGCATTTTCTTGAATTTTGAGTCTGTTCTGTTTGAAAGAGTGCTAGTTATTGACTCCGTCCCACTTTTTGCTAATCCATGACTTTGAAATCAAATTACTGATTGCAAGCGAGAAATTGAAATTTAGCGAAAGATTATATCCTTCAGACACGTTGGATTTGTAAAACTTTTAACTGGTTGCCATCCACCTTGCATATGATTTCTACAATCTGGAGGGGTTTGGCAGTCTGAATGCGCTGTCTGTCAGTTCATAACACTGTCTGAAGTAAATTTTGGCTTCGGTGTAAAAGTTGCCGATTGGGTGTATTTTAAGAAGCCATTTGCACTTGAGGTAGTCGTAAAAGATAGAAAAGCACTTTGAAACCAGTTTCTTTGTTCTTTGGGATAGCTTTTTGAAACCTTTGAGCCAGCATTTTGTTCATATTTTCAGGTTTTGTGTACATTTGGAACATACTGCTGAAGCTGCCAAGACCTGATGTTCCAAGATCCAAATGAGCAAGAGCTTAGTGCTGGGTGCCTCCTAAGGCTTAGCAAGTTTCATAACTTCGCCTGTCGATTTTTATTACGGTTTCATTCAACTGAGCAATGCAGTTAATTGCTCATGTACTGTACACACATTTCCATAGATTTATCCACGTATGATTGTTACATATAAAGTTAAAGTAATCCCTAGACGATCCTACATAGTCTGATAACATTTAAATAAGAGCTACATTTGTTAAAACAGTCCGACAACTACATAAAATGTACCATTTGGTAGGCAACGTGTGCAGAAATCAATTTTCCTTGGTTAAACAAAATGTAAAATCGCCCAAAGCCCTTGATTTGCATACGCAAATTACCTACAATAGCCAATAGTGTCGTAAGAGCGAAGTGCACTCTTAAACTAGATGCAACTCAAAGTTGTATTTACATGTAGCAATTCCATGAATCATTTATTGAAACTATTAAGTACGAGATAGTTTGTTCGTCGTAATAATGCCTTTAAAAGCAGTCACATTGATCCGTTATAGTGAGGACGTAACAGAGATATCGTCAGCAATGTACTTGGGTGTTACGCTTTCCGTTATGCAAAATTGGTTAAAAACACGACACTTCTCGTTGTTGACTATTTTTATTCCATTCCGTTCGTATCCTCGAAACAAAGTTCGACATTCAATAGACCATTGGTGAAGTAACTGACAAGAGACATGATTAAAAGGCACCCACTCCATTTGTTATTCTTTGTAGTATTTCACACCTGCCGCGTCCCACTGTGTATGTTAAGCAGTTGTTCTGTGGTGGTATTATTCCGTCATTCTATTTCCATTCGAGAATGAAAGAAGTACGTTTCGAAATATCGTGCGTGTGTGTGTGTGTGTGTGTGTGTGTGTGTGTGTGTGTGTGTGTGTGTGTGTGTGTGTGTGTGTGATCACGTCTCTTGCTCAGTTACTTTGCCAATATGAATGTCGAACTTTGTTCTGGGGATACTAACGGAGCGGAATAAAGATTGTTAATTACGACGAGTGTCGTGTATTTAACCAATTCAGCAATGTTTATGCATGTATGACCTGATTGAAATCTGGGTTGAAATCAGTACTAACTAACGTGCAAGAATGCACAATTGCAAACTGTCTTTCCGTGAACAAAGAGCAATACCTTGAGACTAATCCCTACTAGGACTTTTTTATTGTATGGGCGTGTTTCAGAAATATGTGTTTTGACATCAGTATGTCGGAAGGTCTATTGATTTATTACCAAGCACGTGGATTATTTGCTATAGGTCTGATGAGATTCCGTTGTCCAGGTAACTCGATGGGCCCTTTGCCTATAAATCAAGTGGTGGTCTCAGGACGGAACAGACAGGACGTAAATGTTGAAAGCCGTCTACTCATTTTTCCAGAGAATTTAAACGCCTTGAAAAAAGAACTTCCATCAGTTTTTGTGATGGAAATTTTGTATTTTTGTCAGTGTTCCTTCATTAAGTAGGTTAGTAGCGGATCAGAACTAGCTGCACTTCACGTTTGCTTCCAAAATCTTATTACAGAAACCTCCCGTATTAATTCCAGATGACAGAAGTGTTCCCGCAGTCTATTGCCGGGACTCACAGTCCGATTATTTTCCACGGTCAAAGAGTTATTGAAACCAAGTGTGACTACTTTCCTCAAAGTGTAAAAATGAATCAAAATCTCAACGCACGTATTGTGGTCAATGTTTACCGCGTACAAAACTGCGTATAGACGTGCATATCGCGCATAGACGAGTATAAACGCGTAGAGACGCAAATAGACCCGTACAAACTCAAATAGACGCGTATAGAGGCTATATAAGCGTTTATAAATGCGTATAAAAGGGCATAGACGAGCATAGCCTGGTAAGAACGATAACAGAGGAGTGTAAACGCACATAGACGCATATACAGACTATAGACGCGTATTAAGTTCTGCATACACGTGCCTGGACGCATATAGTCGCGCAGAGATGCGTTTAGACTCAAATAGACGCGTATAGACACAAATATATGCATATAGAGGCTACATATGCGCATATATTTGCGTATCAATGGCCATAGCGCGCTTAGACGCGTATAGAACAGCATAGACTCATACAGACGCGCTTAGACGAGTATGAATGTGCATCGATGCGTGTAGATGGAAATAGACACGAGTAGAGGCTAAACAAGCGTATAATTTTCCCATTAGACGCTTATAGACGAGTATAGACACGTACAGACACGTATGGACGCGTACAGATGCGTGTAGACGCAAATAGACGCGTATAGTGGCTCTAGATGCGTATAAACTAGACGCGCATACACGTTTATAGACACGTATGGACGCGAATGAACGCATGTAGACTCAAATCGACAAGTATAGAGGCTATACACGGGTATAAAGATGCTTACAAACGGGCATAGACGAGCTTAGACGCAAATAGACGTTGATAGACCCGAGTATACGCGTATAGAAGCTATAGAAGTGTAAAAAATTGAGTATAGACGAGTATAGAAGCGCATAGACAAGTAAAGATATGTATAGACACGTATCAACGCATATAGACGAGAGTAGACGAGGGATTAAATGCGTATACGCGCACAGATGCACGGAGACGAGTATAGACGAAAATAGACTCGTATAGAAAGTAAAGACGCGTATAAGATACGTATGGACGCACATAGAATTGCAAAGACGAGTACGGACGCGAATACAAGCGTGAAGAGGCTATACACGCGTATATAAATGCTTATACACGCAAAACGACGCTCAAATAGACACAAATACCGTATAAACGCGTATATAGGCTATATACGCGTACAAGTTGCCTATAGACGCGTATTGACGCTAATAGAGAGGTGAAGACGCAAATAGATGCTTATAGAGACGGTATGCGCTTATATCAATACGCATCATGGAGAATAGATGAGCTTAGACGCGTATATAGATGCGTATAGACACTTATAGACTCGTACAGACGCGTATAGATTCAAATAGACGCGTGTAGACTCAAGTAGACGCCTATATAAGCGCGCAGACTATATACACTTATATTAATGCACATAAACGGCCATACACGGGCTATGACGCGTATAGACGCATATAGAGACGCATAGACGCGTAAAGACACGTATAGACGCGTATAAATACGCTTGAAGCATCTTACAGACCCAATTAGACGCGTATAGAGACTACAGACGCGTATATTGACACTTGTAAACGCGCATCGACGCAGATAGACGCGTGCAAACGCGTATAAAGATGCGTATAGTCGCCCATAGACGCGGACGGACGCGTGCCAAAAGACGCCAAAAGACGCGTGCAAACTCAAAAAGGCGCGTATAGAGACTATATATGTGTAGACGCAAATATATGCCTATCAACGGGAATAGGCGCGCTTACACGAGTATAGAATAGGATGGATTCATATAGACCCGTATAGACTCATAAAGAGCGTTTAGACTAGTATGGACGGGTGAAGATGCGTGTAGATGCACAAAGGTGGGTATAGAGGATCTAGACGCGTATAAACTTGCGTATAAACGGCCACAGAGGGGCATAGACGCGTACAGACGCGAATAGACGCGTACAGACGCGAATAGACACTGTAGACCCAAATCGACGCGTATGCAGGCTTTAGACGCGTGTAAAGTAACGTATAAATGCGCATAGGCGTGTATAGACGCGTATAGATGCCTATAGACGCGAATAAATGCGTTTAGACTCAATATACGCGTATAGAGGATGTACATGCGTATATAAATGCGTTTAGACGGTCAGAGACGCGCATGGACAAGTATGGACGCAATAGAAGCAAACAAAGTCTTTAGACGCGTATAAAAATGCGTTTACACTCGCACAGACGGGTATGGTCGCGTTTAGTCGAAAATAGGCATGTGTAAACTCAAATAGACGCGTATAGAGGCAATATACGCGAATTAAGATGCGTATACGGGCACACGAGCAAAAACGCGTATACACGCAAATAGTCGCGTGTAGACGCAAAAATATACGTACAGAGACTATAAACGCGTATACACATGCGTATAAACGGACGTAAACGCACATAGTCAGGAAAGGGTGTTAATAGAGGCTATAGACGCGTATAAAGTTGCAAGTAGACGCGCATATCGTGCATAGAGGTGTATAAATGCGTATAGACACCTATTGACGCGTACAGGCGCAAACAGAAGCGTATCAAGGCTATACGCATATATAAATGCATATCTTTGCGCAGAGACGCTCATAGATTCGTATAGACAGATGCATAGATGGGTATGGGCAAATAGACGCGTGGAGACGTAAATGGACTTGTATATGGACTTATAGACGCGTATAAAGTTGCGTATAGACACGCGTAAACGGGTATAGACGCTATAAGACGCTTTTACACGCAAATTTATGCGTATAGAGGCTAGATACGCGTATATATGCATGCCGACGGGCAGGGATGCGCCAATACGCATATAGACGAGTATAGACTTATATATATATATATATATATATAAGCGATATATATATATAAGCGTCTAAACGCGTATATATATATATATATATATATATATATATAAGCGATATATATATATAAGCGTCTAAACGCGTATATATATATATATACTGATGCATAGACGCAAAAATGCGTATAGAGGCTTTATACGCGTATATAGGTGCAGACCCAAGAAAACGCTTATAGAGTCCATAGATGCGTATAAAATTGCATATAGACGCGCATATACGAGTATAGATGCGTATAGACCCGAAAAGACGAGTAAAGAGGCTACGGATGCGTACAAAGTTGCGCATAGACGCGCATAGTCGAGTTTAGACACGTATAAACTTATACAGACACGTATAGAGGCTATATACTCGTATATGCATGCCTATATATGGGCACAGACATAAAAAGACAAAAACAGAGGCGTGTAGATGCCTAAGAACGCGTATAAAAGCATCTAGACAAAAATAGAAGCGCGTGTAGACGCAAATACATGGGTATGGAGGTTTTATAGGCGTGTTTAAATGCGTACATACGCGCAAAATGGCGCTTAGATGCGTATAGATACCCATAGACGGGTACTGATGCATATGGACGCAAAAATGCGTATAGAGGCTTTATACGCGTATATAGGTGCAGACCCAAGAAAACGCTTATAGAGTCCATAGGTGCGTATAAAATTGCATATAGACGCGCATATACGAGTATAGATGCGTATAGACGCGTGTAGACTCAAACTGACGCCAAAAGAGCCTATTTGCGCGTATATCAATGCGTGTGTACGCGCAGACGCCCATAGACGCGTCTAGACGCAAATAGACGCTTATCGATGCGCTAGACGCACATACACAAGTCTATAGATTCATAGAGACGCCCATACACGCGTATGAACGCATATAGAGGCAGAGAGACGCGTGTAGACTCAAAAAACGCGTACGGAAAAGGGTATACACGCGCATAGCCTGGTAAGGACGATAATAGAGGTGTTGACGCAAATAGACGTGTATAGAGGCTATAGACGCGTATTAACTTCTGTATAGACGTGCGTGGACGCCTATAGTCGAGAAGAGACGCGTTTATACTCATATAGACGCCTATAGACACAAATATATGCGTATAGAGGCTATAAATGCGCATAAATTTGCGTATCAACGGCATAGGCGCTAAGACGCGTATAGAAAAGCATAGGCTCATATAGACGCATTTAGAAGAGTATGAACACGTACAGATGTGTGTAGCCGTAATAGACGCGTTTAGAGGCTGAAAACGCGTATAAAATTGTGATTACACGCCTATAGACGAGTATAGACACGTATAGACATCTGTAGATGCGTACAGGTGCGTGCAGACGCAAATAGACTAGTATAGAGGCTCTAGATGCGTATAAACTTAGACGCAAATACACGTGCATAGACGCGTGTGGACTCGTATACGCGAATGAGCGCGTTTAGACTCAAATAGACACATATATAGGCTATACACGCGTATATAGATGCTTACAAACAACATAAACGAGCTTAGACGCATATAGACAATTATATACGCGTATAGAAGCTATCGAAGTGTATAAAGTTGCGTATAGACGAGCATAGACGTGCTTAGACGAGTATAGACACGTATAGACACGTATGGACGCACATAGCCGAGAGTAGAATGTAGAGTTTGAATGCGTAAGTACGCGCACAGACGCAAGGAGACGATTATAGAAGAAAACAGGCGCGTATAGAGAGTATAGACGTTACGACCCTTATAGAAATGCAAAGACGAGTATGGACGCGAATACACGCGTGAAGAGGCTATATACGCGTATATAAATGCGTATATAAGCGCAACGACGCGCATACAGACGCAAATACCGACTAGACGCGTATGTAGGCTACATACGCGTACAAGTTGCCTATAGACGCGTACTGACGCTAATAGACAGGTGTAGACGCAAATAGATGCTTATAGAGACTAGATACGCGTATACTAATGCGCATCGTCGGGAAAAGACGCGCTTAGACGCGTATATAGATGCGTATATATACTTGTAGACGAGTACGGACGCGTATAGATGCAAATGAACGTGTGTGGACTCAAGTAGACGCCTATATACGCGCCCAGACTCGCAAAGGCGCAAATAAACGCTTATAGAGCCTATATACACGTATATTAATGCCCATAAACGGACATACACGGGCTAAGACGCGTATAGACGCATATAGAGACACAAAGACGAGTAGACACATATAGACGCGTATAAAGTAACGTATGGATGCGCATAGACGCGCATAGGCGTATAGATGCCTATAGACGCGAATAAACGCGTGTAGACTAAAATAGACAAGTATAGAGGCTGTATACGTGTATATAAATGCGTTTAGACGGTCAGACACGCGCATGAACGGGTATGGACGCAATAGAAGCGTATAGAGGCTATAGACGCGTATAAAAGTGCGTATACACTCGCATAGACGCGTATGGTCGCGATTAGTCGCAAATAAGGACGTGTCAACTCAAATAGACGCGTATAGAGGCAATATACGCGAATATAGATGCGTATATACCAAAAACGTGTATAGACGAAAGTAGTCGCGTGTAGACGCAAATATTCGCTTATAGACGCTATAAACGCGTATATCAATGCGTATCAACAGGAATAGACGCCCTTAGACGCGTATACGCGAGTAAAGATGATATAAACGCTCTCAGTCTCTTGTATATAGGCGTATAGATGCTTAAAGACCCCAATGTACCCATATAGCAACTATAAAAGCGTATAAAATTGCGTATAAACGCGCATAGACGTGTATAGACCAGAATAGACGCGTGTTTAAATGCGCGTATACGCTCACAGACTCACGAAGACGCGTAAAGACGAAAATAGAAGCGTGTAGACGCAAAAAGATGCGTAAACAGGCTAAATACGCGTATGCACATGCGTATAAACGGGCATAAACGAACATAGCCGGGAAAGGGTGCTAATAGAGGCTATACCCGCGTATAAAGTATCGTATAGAAGGGCATATCGTGCGTAGAGGAGTACAGATGTGTACAGACACCTATCGACGCGTATAGACTCATATAGAACCGTATCAAGACTATACGCATATAAAAATGCATATCTATGCGCAGAGACCATCACAGATGCGTATAAACGGGAGCATAGACGGGTATGGGCTCAAATAGACGCGTGCAAACTTAAATGGACTTGTATACAGACGCGCCTAAACGCGTATAGACACAATAAGACGCGTTTACACGCAAATATATTCTAGAAAAGCATATATACATGGGTGCAAACGGACATAGATGCGCTAATACGCATATGGACGAATATAGACTCATAGAGACGCGTATATCTAGGTGTATAGACGCTTACAGACCTGAATAGACGAGTATAGAGGCGACGCATGCGTACAAAGTTGCGTATAGACGCGCATAGTCGAGTTTAGACGCGTATACTCATATAGACGCGTATAGAGGCTATATACTCGTATACCCATGCCTATATACGCGCACAGATATAAAAAGACAAAAACAGAGGCGTGTAGAGGCGTGTGAGCGCGTATAGAAACGTCTCGACAAAAATAGACGCGTATATAAATGCGTATGAACTTGAACAGACCCGCATAGACGCAAATAGACGCGTGTAGACGCAAATACATGCGTATGGAGGTTTTATATGCGTGTTTAAATGTGTACATACGCGCACAATCGCGCTTAGACGCGTATAGTCACGTATATAGATGCGTATAGATACCCATAGACGCGTACTGGCGCATATGGAAGCAAATTAACGAGTGTAGACTCGAAAAACGCGTATAGAATCTTTATACGCGTATATGGATGCGTATAAACGAGCACAGACGCGAATTTATGGGTAAGGATGGAAATAGAGGCGCGTAGACGGAAATAAACCCGTATAGAAGCTATAAACTCGTTTAAATTTGAGAATAGACGCGTATATATCGGCGTATAGACGCTTATTAGGCCCGGATAGATGCATGTAGTAGCTATAGGCGAGTATAATGTTGTGCAGATGAGTATGGACGAGTGCAGAAGCTTATGGACGCGTACAGTAGCTAATAGAAGCGTATAAACTCTATATACGCGTATATGAATGCATATATACGCAGAGACGCTCACAGACGCGTAAAGACGCAAGTACACCCGAATAGACGCGCTTAGAGAGGTTATAGAAGTGTATATATTTGTCTATCAACGCGCGGGTCACCCATAAACGAGTATAGACGCGTACGGACGCGTATAGATCCTAATAGACGAATGTAGACTCAAATAGACGCGTATAGATGTGATATACGGGTATATAGATGCGCATATGTGCATAGACACGCAAAGACGCATATAGACTCAAATAGATTGGTATAGAGACTATATACGCGTATAAATATACGTCTAAACTGGCATATCTGCACTTAGACGCGTATAGACGAGGACAGACTCATATAGACGCGTATAGACGTAAGAACACGCGTGTTTAATCAAAAAACCTGTATTGAGGTTTTATACGCGTATCTAGATGCGTATACTTGGGTATAGACGCGCATAGACGAGTATACACACATTTGGAAGCGTATGGGCGCGTATTGACTTGTGTAGACGCGAATAGAAGCGTATAAAGCTCTAAATGCGTATAAAGTTGCGTAGAGACGCGCATAGACGAGTATAGACGCGTAAGGACTAGTAAAAACGCAAATAGACCTGTGTAGACTCAAATAGAAGGGAATAGATGCTATTTGCGCGTGTATAAATGCATGTATACGCACACATACGCCCATAGACGCGTATAGACGCTCTAAATTTTGCGTATGGACGCGTATAGACGGGAAAAGACGCGTTTAGACCCAAAAAGACGCGTATAGAGGCTATGTACGCGCATATACATGCATATAAATGGGCATAAACGCTCTTAGACGCATATAGACGCAAATATAGATATATGTACCCACCAATACACGCATACGGACTCGTATAGACGCAAAAGGACGCATATAGAGGCTATAGACGCTTGTATAAATGCATATATACGCGCACAGACGCGCGCAGACTCAAACAGATGCAAATAGACGCGAGAAGTCGCGTGTAGACTCAAAAAGACGCGTAGAGAGGCAATAAACACGTACATAGATGCGTTAAAACGTGCAGGAAGGCGCAAAGACGGGTATGGACGCGAATAGAGTTCTGTATACACAACTAGACGCGTATAGAGGCTATAGACGAGTATTTAGTTGCAAATAGACAAGCAAAGACGAGTATAGAACGTACAGTATGGATGCCTATGAACCCGTACAAACATGTGTAGACGCAAATAGACGCGTGTAGATGGTCTAATCACGTATATAAACTAGCATAGACGCGTTTAGACGCATACAGACGCAAACATAGATGCATATACACACCCATACACGCGTAAGGACGCGTATAGTAGCAAATAGTCGCGTGTAGAGGCTACATACTCGTATATAAATCCATATATACCCGCTTAGACGCGCATAGACGCGTCTAGACGCAGATAGACGCGTGTACATGCTCTCAACGCGTATAAAGTTGCGTACAGACTCGCATAGACGCGTATAAACTCAAACACGCATAGCATAGAATGTTTATACGCGTATTTAAATTTGGATATACGCGCAAGAACGCACATAAACGCGTTTAGACGCGTGTAGAGGCAAAAATCGCGCATAGATTCCCCAGACGCGAATGAAGTTGTGCATGGACGCTCATAGATGCTTATATACGTGTTTTGACACGCATAAACGCAATTAGACCCGCCTAGGAACAAACAGATGCGTATGGAGGCTATTTACGCATACCTGCATGCGTACAAACGGGCAAACACGCGGATTAACGCGTATAGGGGCTTATATAGATGTGTAAAAAGACCCATAGACGCGAACGGACGCGTTCAGGCGCGAAAAGACTTGTGTAGACTCAAAAAGGCACGAATAGAAGATATACACGCTTATATAGACGCGTATAAACGGGCATAGACGTGCATAGACGGGTGTGGACGCGAATAGATGCGCGTACGCTAAAATGGACTCGTTTAGACTCGTATAGAGACTGTAGACGCGTATAAAGTTGCGTACAGACGGGCATAGACGCGAATTCATGAGTATGGACGCTTACAGACGCGAATAGACGCGCCTAGACTCAAATAGACGCGTCGTGTTTAGAGGCAAAATACGCGTATATAGATACGTATATACGCGCACAGACGCGCAAAGAGGCGTATAGACGCAAATAGACTCGTTGTAGAATTTAAAACATTCAGTCTTCAAAGTTTTTTTCAAAGTCGTATGGTCATACGATCGTACAGTCTTGCAGTCTTACAGTCGTACAAGAAGTACAAATAAATAATTTAGAAAACAAACCACCAAGTATCACAGTGAATAACATCACCAAAAATAATAGACGAAACAACTAGTTTCTAACTGCAAATTCAAAATGAACTAAAAGTCAAACCAATGTCAAATGACCGCGTGGTCAAGTTCAGTGGAGGGAAACGCCAATGTGGACCCAAATAGACGCGTAGAGAAGCTGTAGACGCGTTTAAAGTTGCCTATAGACGCGCATATTGGGCATAGATGAGTATAGACGCGCGTATAGACGCAAGTAGACGTGTACAGCGGCTATATACGCGTATATAAATGCAAATATATGCGCAGAGACGCTCACGGACACAAATACACAAGAAAAGACACGTATAGAGGCTATAGATGAGTATAAAATTGCCTATAGACGCGCATATCGGACATAGACGAGTGTAGACGCATATAGGCGCGTATATATAGGCGTATAGCCGCTTATAGACCCAAATAGACGCCTTTATAGGCTAGAGACGCGTATAAAATTGCGTATAGACACTTATAGACCGGTGTAGACGCGTATAGAGGCTGTAGAAGTGTATGAAGTTGCCTATAGACGCGTATAGTTTCTAATTGACGCGTGTTGATGCAAATACATGCAGAGTCCATATACGCGTATATTAACTCATTCGACCCTGAGCGCCATATGGTATAAATAGGTTAGTGGCCTGGCTAAGCTGTGGAATGTCTACCCCCTTGAAATCGGAGGGTTTTTTTCACTCAGAACTAGGTCACAACCACTGCACATAATTACAACTTTGTTAATAACTCATTAGTAAACTTACCAAATCTTCAGCAGTAAATTTTGAGTAAATGAGCTTCGTGTTGATATAAATTTTATCCAAATTTAATACTGATAAAGCGTTGAACAAGCAGTTTTACTTTTTGTTTTTCAGAAACAAAGACGTTTGATTACAAACAATCCATTTAAAGTTTAAGTTTTTTTGTGTGGCATATCTTCATTATAATCTAGATCATTGAAATCTGTACTTAAATCTTACCACTCAGTGTCATTAATATCCATAATCACTGAAGTCTATATCTAAATGTGACCAGTGTCATCAGTATCTAGACTCTTCCATAATGAAAACTTCAAGAACTGTGAGAGCAGCAGAGATGATATCCGTGTAATACCAAGGTAGTCTTTCAAGTGAGCACAGTATTAGTGACAGAGTAGAATGTTCCCAGTAACTGAACATTTTGTAATTGTACCTGGCCAGTTCCAACAGAATAAACAGGGGCACCCAGCTGATGTTCAAGTGATGACAGCAGTGGTATGTAATACCAATTAGGCCCCAGTTCAGACCGATTAGCTTCAAATCAAACAAATATACTATATTTCTTGGAAGAACATATCTATAATCTTTCAAAAGTTACAACAACCATTACAAAGTTAACACGCTTCCTGGTTTTTCCTTGAATTGATAATTAGGTTGTGAAGAAATGCTGTGAAGTCCAGAAATAACAGCCAATAGGCATTAACTTCACATTAATAAGTTAATACAGAGTCTGGTGTCTAAATCCTCATTGGATAGGAAACTTGGAATACCCTAGATATGTTTAAATTTAGACCAATATATTGCTGCCTTCTATCCCTCCTGAAGGCGTGATCCGCCTGTGAGATACATTGCTTAGATAACGCCTCCAGACAGCA